>JAOWBW010000966.1:269711-513131 GCA_026119855.1 Campanula takesimana | reverse complement strand
TGCCCGTTGCTCCCGGCAGGATGAACTTTAACCGATGATGTCTATCCCCCAACAAGAGAAAGGCCAAGGTGTGACCATGTTGTAAAGTTGTGAGGGTGGAGCATGTTGTAGATTAGGTGGAACTGGCACTTGGCACACCTTTTGACTTTCTCGATACAGTCTCGTTCCATAGTGCTCCAATAGAACCAATGCGAGTATCTTCTTGACTAGCATAACCATTCATGTGGGGTCCACATTCTCCTTCGTGCACTTCACACAATTATCTTGAGCTTCGGTCTCATTGGCGCATAAGAGATTGATCCCGTCGTGGTGCCTTTTATAGACTCGGTCCCCAATCAGTACGTACCGAGAGGCTAACCTTTGCAGAGCTGCTTGAGATTCTTATTGATGTTCTCGGGATAAGTGCCGTCTTTGAGGAAGTTCATGATGTCTGAAATACCACGGAGAGTTTGTTTGGACCTTGTTGATCTCGATGCTCATGCAATATGCCGGACTGTTCCTTCGAGCATTTTGAAAGGCTTCACCATTTTTCCTTTGGGCATTTCAACTAATGAAGCTATAGTGGCCAGTGCATCGGCGAAGCGATTCTTATCTCTTGGCAGGTAGTTGAAGTGATCTCTTGGAATTGTTCAACCAGTTCTTCAAGGTGCTGACCATACTGTTGGAGAGTCGGGTCTTGGGTTCGCCATTTGCCCGATTGCTGATTGATAAGGAGCAAAGAGTCGCCGAACACTTCTAGTTCCGTGACGTTTCTGTCGAGAGCTGCTTCTAGCCCGCTATACATGCTTCGTACTCGGCAATGTTGTTGGTAGCTTCGAATTCCAGGCGTATGGCAATGGGAGTGTAGATGTCTTTTGGATCGACAAGCAATACCCCTATACCAAAACCGTGTTTATTGGCGGCGCCATCGAAAAAAGTTGCCCACTTGTCTTCCTCGGTTGCAGTACAAATTAAATGCTCGTCGGGGAACTGTACATCTTCCCCCTTCACTTCGTCACACGGGAATTCGGCAAGCTGGTCACTGAACACTTTCCCCCTGACGGATTTTAGTGTGACGTAAGTGATATCATAGCCGGCGAGCATGAAGTACCATTTGGCTATTCTTGTTGACATGAAAGGCTTCTCGAAGATGTAGCGGAGCGGGTCCACCTTTGCTACTAGCTTGATCGGAAAAGCTTCCATATAGTGTTTGAGCTTTTGAGTGACCCAAACCAATGCTGCACATGACTTCTCTAAAACAGAGTAGTTCTTTTCGCCTCCTTGGAATCGGCGACTGACAAAATAAATGGCGTTCTCCTTTGTGGACTCTCGTTGCTCTTGTGCTAACATAGCCCCTAGGGCTTCATCATTGACAGTGAGATAAAGCAACAGAGGTTTCTCCTTGTGGGCGGAACTAGAACAGGAGGGCACGTCAAGTAATGCTTCACTTGATCGAAGGCTTCTTGGCACGCGTCGGTCCATTCCAGAGCCACTTCTTCTTGAGTAACTTGAAGATTGGCTCGCACATGGAAGTAAGTTGGTGCACAAACCGACTGATGTATTGTAGTCTGCCCATGAAACCTTTAATCTCTTTCTGCGTCTTCGGAGGAGGCATGTCAATGATTGCCTTGATTTTGGAGGGGTCTACTTCGATTCCCCTTTCTGTGACCATATAACCAAGAACTTTGCCTCGGATAACCCCAATGTGCACTTTGCAGGGTTGAGCCTCATCTTGTGTTGACGAAGCCTTTCGAAGAATTTGCGGAGATCGGTCAAATGTTGACCATCGGTCCCTTTGGAGTGAATGATCATGTCGTCCACATAGACCTCGATTTCTTTGTGAATCATATCGTGGAACAAGTCTGTCACGGCTCTTGGTAGGAAGCCCCAGCGTTTCTTAACCCAAATGGCATGACTGTGTAGCAAAAGGTACCCCGGTGTTGTGAAGGCTGTCTTATGTTGATCTTCCTCGGCCATGAGAATCTGATGTACCCAGCGAACCCATCCACAAATGAGCGAACCTCGTAGACAGCAGTGGAGTCGACTAGCATGTCGATATTAGGGAGTGGAAAAATCATCCTTTGGGGAAGCTTTGTTTAAATCCCGGAAGTCTACACAAACTCGGACCTTGCCGTTCGCCTTCCTGACTGTCACAATGTTGGCTAACCATGTCGGATACTCGATAACCTTGATGAAACCCACGCTGAGGAGCTTCTCAATCTCTTCTTTGACCTGCAGAGACCATTCTGGCTTGATCTTCCTGAGCTTCTGTTTTACTGGCCTGGCATCTTCTCTGATCGGAATCCTGTGCTCCGCTACCTTTCTGTCTAAACCCGGCATGTCTTTGTATGACCATGCGAACACATCCACGAACTCCCGTAGTAATGCAGTCAATCTGCCTCTGTCGTCTCCCTAAAGAAGCTTCCAATCTTGTTTCTTTTGGCTCTTCTTCGGTACCCAGATTAACAACCTGCAATTCTTCGTCAGCCTTTGGACCATTCTCGCCACGACTACGGACTTGTTGAGCAAGTTCATTTAAGTATGTTGTGTTTTCGTGGTCTATTTCATCATAATTTGAATCGTTATTAACTTGTTCGTTAAGTTCATTATTAGTTAATTCATCATTATGATGTTTGCAATCTCAGGGTACTCAGAAATATCAAATTTTTCATTAGCAAAGAAAGGAAACACACGCTCGGCTATGGCCTCCAAATCCTCTTGGTGAGGGTATTAGAGACACTCTCGGACTCGAAAGTAAGTGTAAGCTGCTCTTCCTTGTTGCTGTTCGGGTATGCAACCCATTTCTTGGACTAAGAATTCCTCGGATACCACGGGCCCTTTTGTTGAATACCAATTGTTGATCGGCTCGGAGCTTGGCGGGATTTCACTGATAGTCCTCGTTCATGATAACGGTGTCATGGATGGCGTTGACTTGGCATTCGTTCATTACGGCAAGCTCTTCGAACATGGAGGCTAAATCTGTCAGTTCTTCCCCCACGGTGATTTCTGTCTCGGACTCTATAGTCACCTTCCTTCCCCACCATTCACGGGGTGACATGGGAGTTGGTTCCCTTTCGCATTTCTGGATCTCACAATCGGAGAAGATTTCGAGGCCAGGATTTTTGACCCCTTATTGTTAACCATGGTTCGGGAAAGATCATGTATGGAACGTCTTCCCCTTGGCGGACAAAATACCATTCAACGTCTTGCGGTAAGGCCTTAGATTAGGGACCTCATAACGACGGCCTTTTTTACGAGCTCGGGCCTTTTCGTTTTTGATTGCTTGTTCTTGCTTCAAGTCTTCTTCGGAAGGCTCGTACCCCAAACCGAATGTGTGTTCTTGACAAATGGGGACTTGCACGGGATGTAGGATTCCTTGCTGATATTTCCCTAAGCCTAAACCAGGGAAGTAGTCCATATCCTCATCATGCGGAGTACTTTGTGATTGCTGGGGGTCCATGATCCGTTTCCCCCTTCTTTGTCAATGGCGTTGATTGAGACGCCGGAGAGAGTGGAGTCTGGTAGACCATGCTGAACTTCGTGGACGGGCTCACCTTTTCTGTGGATAGTGATGTTTTTCACCATTACGGTCACTATTTCATCACCGTTTCGATCTTGACACATTGGTGGAGAGTTGACGGTACGGCATTAGCACTATGAATCCATGGTCGACCCAACAGTAATTGAACGAGCCGGGATATCAAGCACTTGGAATGGAACGGACATGACCATGCTCCAAACTCAATGTCAATTTCGATCATACCCGACTGTACGGGCGGTGCTGTCATAACCTCGGATTACTTGAGTAGAGGGCTTTAATCAGAATCCTTAAGCCCCAGTAATGCCCATGATTCTACCAGGCATGAGATTGAGTGCAGAACCGCCGTCCACTAAGACTCTTGAGACGGACCTCCCCCTTGCTCGTACCTTAGGTAAATAGCTTCGTTGTGGTCGGAACCAAATGGTGGAAGGTCCATATCGGCAAAGGTGATGACGTTGCAAAGTGAATGTGACCAATCATTGCTGTGAGGTCCTCGGGAGTAGTATCGGGAGAACTGATGTATCATCGAGATTGCGAATGACAAGATCTCGATGTTTCTTTGAGGATGCAATGAGGTCCCAAATAGAGATGTTGGCTTGAGTTTTCTTGAGTTGGACAAGTAGAGGATCTTCGGGAGTGTTGTGAGCTTGCGGCCTTTGAGAAGAGGAGCTCGGTGCGGAAGGGAAGGGTTGCTTGCTATGACTGAACCGGATCGAGTTAGCATATTGACATTCCCATCTTGCTTCTTTTTCCTATTCTCTAGTACTTCCCTCATTACCTCATCATAAGTCACTACATAACAAGAATTGTCAATTTTATTCATAACATTGGGCCCCCATTCACAATTGGGATTGAATGGGTGGTCCCCTTAAGTTCTCCTATCTCTATTACATTGACATGCTCGTGATTAGTCACTACAAATTCTTTCTTATCTATGAGATCTTGAATGACATTGCGGAGAACGAAGCATTCCTCGGTGGTTTGGCCACTATATTGGTGGGTAGCCACAATATTTGTGGTGAGCATGATTGTCGTGGATCGTCTTGGGTTGGTACCCTGCACGGGTGTGAACTTGACCCTTTGCCTTGAGGACCTCGAACACTTCGTTTGAGTCATGCCTTGGAGAGGCGTGTAACACGGTCACTTCGGGGCCTTTTCCCTTGAGGTGGAGGAACCTTTTTGTAATTCCCCTTGTCAATAGTGACGGCGTTGACGAGGCCTCTTTTTGTGGAGTTGGAAGCGGCCTTGTAGCGGTAAGTAGGAGTGGTCCTTTCTTAATCTCCTTGAGCAAGTCATCATGCGTACCCCCGCCTCATACATTTGGGAGAAGTCGGAGTAGCAAGCTCCACTTAGGTGAGTGCGGAGATCAATCTTGAGACACTTGAGAAAGATGTCCATTTGCTCTTTTGTGTTTGGCCTCTCAACAATTTCGGAGTTTTGTCATTCCATCTCCTTGTGAAGTCGATGAAGGACTCATTGTCTCGTTGAGTAGTGTTCTCTAGCTCTTTCCTTGTGGGCCGGTGAGTGGTGTTGCCTTGGTATTGGTTCTTGAAGGCAAGCATGGCGGAGTCCCAATCAAGACGGACAGTGAGCGGGAGAGTAGCATACCAATCTTTTGCCGCCCCCCTCGAGAGTGAGAGGAAAGCATTGAGCCATCACCTTGGTGGAGACCTTCTTTGGAACCATTGCCCAAATATAAGTCTCGATGTGAGCCATAGGACAAGAGTTGCCCTTGAATTTGCTTATGTCGGGCATCTTGAACTTATCGGGAAGAGCGGCCATAGTACTCATGAGGATGGATGTTGATAAAGGCTTGTGTCGGAGCCTTTCTCCATGTTGAGCCCATTGAATTTTTGGTCGATGTAGGCCATGATAGAATCCACCATTTTGGGCTCATTGTTCTCGGAACTTGGTTCCCCCATCTTTTTGGTGCGGGTGCTGACATACGACTTTTGAATAAACCCTCGGTCCGTTCGGATTCATCATCATTGTTCTTGTTCTTTCCCTTGGCAAGGTTGGTGAGCTTTTCTTTCATTAGCTCCATTTCGGCCTCGTGGGCCTCCCTTTGGCTGTCGAGGTGGGATTGCCAAATGTCATCTTTGCTTTGTGCCTCCTTGTTAAGGGTGGAGACTTGCTCTTGGAGGAGTTGGACCATAGTTGAGAGCTGTTCGAGAGACATGGTGTGCTGCTGCCGGTCATGGTTGGAGCTGTTGGAGTGATCTCTTCACGGACTAACCGATTTGCTGAATCCCGGTAGACTTTGTAAGTACCAATTGAACCTATATTGCAGAAGAGGCCCTTGTCAGTCTTGAGTAACACTTGCGGTCCATGAAGAGGCTTAGAGCACACAGTTGGGCACACGACTCGAACCACATAAGAAAAGACTCTTTTTTTTTTTTTTTATAAGTCGGAGGGAATGAATCCCTTTTGGGGTTTCTAAGAAAATAATGGAATCGTCACACTAGTATATAGACCATCTCGCGGTCCCATATACTCATCGGATTCCACCACGTTTGTGAATCCTACATGTATCGGGATTAGACTAAATTAATGTAGTAAAGCATACATGCGGGACGGATTTTTATTTTCGTCCAAAATAACCACTTTTGGGACGGATTTTTATTGCGTCCTTTTCAACAAGTTGGCATGTATGATTTGAAGACATTAGTTTAGGGAAATCTCGGTACATGGAAACCGACTTGAGTCACGGAGTGTTAGACCCTAACTAGAATTTGTGTGGTTTGTGCTCGGCTTGAATATGAGGCTCAAAGGTCACCCCCGGCATGTAGTCTTGAACTACGCCACGGGCTGAGGTTTACCGCTTCGAAAGAGCCAAGGTCTGGTGAGCTTGAAACTTTCTAGGACGGGCCTCGACGGGTTTGGGGTTGGACTTGTGCGACTCGATAGTGAGCAGTTCATAGGAATATGTGCATGTAGTGTGAGGTCTAACAAGTTACAAAATTTTTTTTTTTTTTATATTTTTTTTTTTTTTGAAAAGAAAGAAAAACACACAAAACACGTAAGCACATAAAATTACAACTCCCGAATCACCCGTGTGACCGGTAAATAAAACACAAAATTAAAACAGTCCGAGGGTTCAATTCTGTTCTGATGCAGGCAACTGTGCCCACACCCCACTGTACTGCTCAGTCACTGAACCCTGTCTCTGTTCTGGAACCAACCCAGAAGCGTGCGCCTCTGAGTTCTGATGTGGGACGCGCGCGCATGGCGCAATCATTATGGGAGGCGCGCGCTTCTGGTACACACCTTTCAGAATGTCAGACTTTGGACTCAGGGGATTGCCCTGGTCCTATGTTCATATTGTAACCCTGCAGAAGTGATTAGTGCAGAATAACAGAAGAAGAAGATGAAGAACATGAAGAAGTGGACGATTCTGGTTCTTGATGCGGGATGCGCGCGCCTTAGGCTTAAAAGGCCAGACGCGCGCGCCTCCCCCATCAGGAAACAGAATGCCCAGAAAAGATGTAGATTTTGATCAGAACGCAAGTTTAACCCTCAAATGTCCCCAGCGGAGTCGCCACTGTAGATACCCCGGGTGGGAACACCACGGCCTTAGGCTCGGGCGCGTGATGTTATCCTAGGATGTCTAACTTGATTTTAGATTGTTTTAGAGTCGCCACCTATGTTTTGAGGAACATAAGAAAAACCTATTGATTGTAGCCTAAGTTTTAGTTACGAAAACAGAGATTCTTTGTTTTGAGGTCCGGGGGTTAGATTACGAGATGGGAAGTACCGAAACACCCATCTCGCCCAACTTAAGTTGGTCTTGCTTGATCAAAATCTACATAAATGAAAATGTTCTTCTTCTTCTTCTTCTTTAAGTCATAAAAATGGGGGTTTAAAATATGATTTGGAATGTAGGAGATAACTCCTTAACCAACCTCAATGAGATGAGGTGATCATTAGAGTCATGTCCCAAAATGATTTGGGTGATTGCACACTTGATTAAAGTAAAAGAGAGAGAGGAGATGAAGTAAAACAAGGAAGGAAAAGATGGACTTTTACCTACAATTTGAAGAACTTCAAACGTTGCTTGATGAGATCCTTGGAGAACCTTTAGAAAGTGATTTTTTGTCTAGTTTTCGATCCTTGAAAATGGAGGTAAAGAGAGGTGTTTATAGGTGAAAGAGGGGTGTTTTTGGTGCCAAAACTCGGTCAACAAGAAATCCTTCCCGGGCAAAATCCTGTAAATTGAGCAAGGGAGGGAATCCTGGCCAGAAATCTGTAACTGACGCCCAGAGGCGCGCGCTTCCTGCTTTGGGGGCGGGAGGCGCGCGCGCCTGGATCCTCCTGTCGGAGGCGCGCGACTCAGAGAAGGCAATTTTGACAGAATGGACTAGAAAGTCAGCCCTGTTATTCAGTTTAGTCCCTGGACTTAACGAAGTCAGTCAGGAACTTAACGGAAGTGACAGGAACTCACGAGGAACACTAAAATGGGGAGAAACACAAAATCAAATGTGCAATCGGGGTGAGAGGTCCAAGGCGGGGTGTCTACACCGTGCGCGTCCGAAGAGGAGGATCAGTAGACGGTAACCAATTTACGGGACTCCTTCCACTCTCTATTTCTAATTGTTCAAAATTGACATACATCCACCTCGGAGAGAACCATTTCCATGGTAAAATAACAATTGATTTTGGAATGGTGCGAAACCTCTGAATAGTAGGTCTATTCAATAATGTTTTAGGAAGCGGGGAACCTGATGAATTAAATTTTATTGCCTCTTTGGTGAACTGTAGTTATTTACAAATATTCGCCTTTGATGTCAACCAATTAAAAGGGCAGATACCAATTGTGTGGCAATCTCTCTACTCAACTTTCAAATCTAGGACTCAATCACAACTTCCTATATGGATCCATTCCTCTATCAATGATGAATCTAGTTAGTCTAGAGGCATTATCACTGGCTAATAATCAATTCACAAGCACAATTCCTAGCAACCTTGGCAATCTCCGAAATCTACAACGATTATACCTAGAGGAAAATAGTTTGAATGGAAATATTCCAGAATCTATTGGGAATATGTCACTCTTGAATGAACTCTACTTACAAAACAACCGCTTAGAGGGTAGAATACCTAGAACTTTTGGGAAATGTTGAAATTTGATTACACTGAACATTTCAATGAATAATCTTTCTGGTAGCATACCTGGAGAACTTTCGGACTTTCATCTCTTTCAATATCACTAAATCTTGCTCATAACCACTTGTCTGGATCACTCCCGAAAGAAATTGGACAGGTTCATAAATTGATGGAGCTGGATTTGTCTGAGAACGAGTTGGGCGGTGAAGTCCCCAGCAGCATAGGTGGGTGCACTAGCCTAGAGTATCTATTCCTGGAGGGGAACTAATTTCAAGGTTTGATACCTCCATCATTTGGTTCATTAGCTGGGATCCAGTACCTTGATATTTCCCGTAATAACTTTTCTGGACAAATTCCAAGATTCTTGGAGAAACTTGCCTTAAAGAATCTTAATTTGTCATTCAACGAATTTGAGGGTAAACTACCAATGATTGGGGTTTTCACAAATGCTACAGCCATATCGGTTGTTGGGAACAATAAGCTCTGTGGAGGCTTGCCTGAAATTCAGTTTCTTGAATAGTTCCATTTTCTCCCATTCTTAAATTTTCAAAATCTGTCATTAATCTTCTCAATTTTGTTTGTTTGACACTATAAGACCCTTCACAATGGAGTTGTAAAATATCCCAAGAAGTTTTGGCCATGGTATGGTTAGAAAATAACCGATACAAATTGTGATCAACATGATCAGATATGGCATCCATTGCCTTTGCATTGTAGTTTGCAAGGGCAATTTCTTCCGTGTTTCAATCTTGCTCAGGTTTTGGGACAATTTTTTTTTCCTTTTTCTCCTCACTAGTTTCGGTAGCTTTTTCTTTTGGATCAACTACATCCATAGTAGGGGATGTATATCCCACAAGGAAGGGATTGGCCCGAAAAGTTACCACTAGCATTGTGGGGCTACTGCACATCAATCTGGTCAGCAACGGGAGAAACCCCATAATCATTGGTTTATGATTCTGAAGCCGTACTCCCAGTCAAACTCGAAGTTCCCTCTCTACGGGTCTTACTCGAGAACCAAGTCAATGAGGTTGATTGGATGCAAAGTCGATATGAGCAAATAGCCGTACTCGACGAAAAGGGGTTGAGAGCATTTGAGCGCACAAGGGCTTATCAACAGAGAATGGCAAGGGCTTTCAACAAAAAGGTGAAGCCTCGAAACATCAAAGTGGGAGACTTGGTCTACAGACAACATCCTCCCAATGCCATGAATCCCCTTGGGAAATGGGGACCCCGATGGATCTGTCCTTACGTGGTCAAGAAGATATTAAGCGGCGATGCAGTCCAACTCGTAGACTTGGACGGTGATCAATTGCCAAAGGAGGTCAACCTCGATAAGATCAAGAAGTTCTACGCTTAACAAATAAACACCATTAAAAAAACGCTCGCTAGGTTGAAAACCCGCAAGGGCGGCCTAGGCAAAAATTAGAGCACGTGCAAAAAAGAAGCCCGCTAGATTGAAAACCCGAAAGGGCGGTCTAGGCAAAAAACAGGGTGCTTCATTTGTTTGAACTACAGAGACCTGAGCCTCTCTGAAAAAGGAACGTAGGCAACCTTCGGGTGCGGTCTAAAACATAACTTTTACCCAATCATAACAAAATGAAATTTTTATTCATCTCTCAAATCATTTTAATCATTACAATGGATATTGTTGAGCTTAAAAAGACATTAAAACATTAAATCCTAACAAGTGGTCTATTAATTGCAATCTTGGGGTGCTAGGAAAAATTTAATTTCTTTTTAGCCTTCGAAGGGCCACCCGAATGACACTCAATCCTACTCTTCTTAGGAGGCCTAGGAACGCTGAGACAGACCAAAGCCTTCTGCGCAGCAAGACGCCTCCAAGCATAAAAACTGTCCAAAGGAGTGCCAAAAGGATCAGCCAAAATATTGTTCGAATCAGCAGCAGCTTCCTTATACCGCAAAGCACTGCTAGGCTCAAAGTCATTCCCTAGCAACTCAGCTCGAAGCATGTCAACCCAAGCGATACCACGGTAGAGGGTGCCGAACAGATAATCCAAGTAACTCTCGGGAAGAAAGATACTACCCCGATGAGTAGGCACGGAAGCCCACCGATGACGGTCACCGCCCCAAGCCAACTGGAGTTCCCTCGAAAAGTCTGGAACCATGTACGAGACTGGACGGAGCACCCCGCTCCTCAGAAAAGGGACAATCTGCTGACGACCGAGCTGCCGTAGAACTCTCTCAGGCTGATAAAATGAGGAATCTCTGAAACTGGGGAGGACAATGTGCCCGAAATCCAAAGTCCATTTCACGAAAGGACGAAGCCCCCAAGAGGGGGGACACCACTCAATGTCAGCCGATCCTTGAGATGCAAAGAATTTCTTCCAACCATCTTCAGATAAATCCCGAGTCATCAGCTTCCTCCTATGAACAACAAAAGGGGAAAGATCACCCTCCGGAGAATAAATCTTGAAATGCTACCGAAGCCATATGGTCAGTAGTAAGGGGCTTCCTCGGCGCATCTCGCCTATCCGATGCAACTCATCCAAGCCATGCAAAGTCTCACCCACTATGAGAGGGATTATGTTGAACTGTTGCTCCTTTGCCTGCAAGATAATCTCAGCCAACTGCGCATCCACAGTCTCGAGGGGTGTCACGAACAAAACCTCGCTGAAAAGGCAAACTGCTATGGCATTCCTCTTAAAGGACTGAACCGCCGTGTCCTCCGAATGCAAACTGAAAAACATCGGCAACTCATTTATGTCAACCACGGTGCCGTGCAACATCTTCCTCACATCTCCGATAGGGAGGTTCAACAAACCGGACCAAGAGTCAACCACACCCCGATGGTATTTGGGGACGGAAATCTGATCCACCAGTGGCATGCCAAGAATGGCACCAAAGTCATCAACAGTCGGTTTGCCGAAAAGTTAAAGGTGTGACTGTCATAATCCCAAAAGGCGGCAGCGGCTTTCAACAAATCCCAATCCGGCTTCAACGTTCATAGCGTGAAAAGAATGCGGAATCCGAAGTCTTTGACAAAGGCCTTCTTAGGATGAGTCTTGAAAGAATACACAAAGGTCGACAAGTCCTTCTCAAAGTCACCAACAACCTTGGCATCAAGAACGAAAGAATCGGAAGCCATGGAAAATGACGATTACAGGCAAAATCAAGCAAGAAAGAATATTCAAGAATGGCAGAAAAGAGCTGTTGGAAGATTGGTTTCGAACAGAAGCTGATATTATAGCTGTTGGGGATCTTTTGGCCAGCAAATGTCAAGCCCCAGAATTCGGTTCTCAAAAGCGCGCGCCTCCTGACATCCATATGGGAAGCGCGCGCGTCCCATAGTCACTAGCCGGGGTGCCCGCTTTCTGCTTCAGAAATGCCTCAGTCGGCCCTTGTCAAAGAAGGAAATCACAAAGGAACATAGCTCAAAATCAGTAGGATCAACATTCTTCATCAAAGCCAAAACAATCTCCACCCCCTCGAATACACAGTTGGGCACACATTAACTTGGTCCGCCCCTAAGGCATGTCTAAATTAAAGTAGAATAGAAAAACTCCCACTAAAAGTAGGGCGTGTCTTTCTTTTCAGCCAAAGTCAATCTTGACATTTTCCTCTCTAAAGGGAAAATATTTTTTTGGTCCGCAGTCAACTGTGCCCGCACCCCCACAAAGTCAACAGCAAGTGCGGCTCCGGATAGCATACACCTTCAAGCAGCAATGTGGTCCATGGTGAACCGTTGAAATCACCACCTCTTTATCAACAAAGTCTACTCAACAAACTCCCATTCATCGGCAGACGGATTCTCGGATCCCGCTAGGTCTTCTCTCGACTTTAAATGCGGCAGACGGATTCTCGGATCCCGCCAGGTCTTCTCTCGACTTTAAATGCGGCAGAAGGATTCTCAGATCCCGCCAGGTCTCTCTCGGCATTAAATGCGGTAGACGGATTCTTAGATCTCGCTATCGGCAGACGGATTCTCGGATCCCGCCAGCTCTTCTCTCGACTTTAAATGCAGCAGACGGATTCTCGGATCCCTCCAGGTCTTCTCTCGACTTTAAATGCGGCAGACGGATTCTCGGATCCCACCAGGTCTTCTCTCGACTTTAAATGCAGCGGACGGATTCTTGGATCTCGCTATCAGCAGACGGATTCTCGGATCCCGCCAGGTCTTCTCTCGACTTTAAATGCGGCAGACGGATTCTCGGATCACGTCATCGGTAGACAGATTCTCGGATCCCGCCAGGTCTTCTCTAGACTTTAAATGCAGCTGACGGATTCTCGGATCTCGGCAGGTCTTCTCTAGACTTTAAATGCAGCAGACGGATTCTCAGATCTCGCTATCAGCAGCCGGATTCTCGGATCTCACTATCAGCAGACGGATTCTCGGATCTCGCTAGTCCCCCATAAAGACTTTAAGCCTTGGCCACGGTAGGCCATTCTCATACTACCGTACCCCCTCTATCAGCAGAAGTCGCTCACACAGGGAGCGCATATCTATCCCTCACAATTTCAAATTCTTGTTTTTATCGAGTCTTTGCTTTTTCTTAGTGATATCCTCGGCGGGTGTACTTTCTTTCGTCGATGCATTTTGCTTTGTAATCCACGTCACCGGGGGGCTCTGTAGACATCCCGCCTTGGACCCATTGCACGGTTGAACTTGTGTTTCCCCTTATTTTAAGTGTTTCTCATTAGTTTATGTTACTTCCGTTAAGTTCCTGACTAACTTCGTTAAGTCCAGGGACTAAACTGAATAGCAGGGCTGACTTTCCAGTCCATTCTGTCAGAAAAGCTATCTTGAAGTCGCGTGTGTCACGACCCAAAATCCCATCTCTATTTTCTTGGTATAAACATTTAATTATTTATTATTTAATTATTTAAATATTTATGTGGGCATTTTATATTTCATAATATTTTAGGCTTAACATTTTAATTAGTCATTGTACTAGTATGAGGTAAGAGAATTATTAGAGAAAAGGATATTAAGGGTAGTAGTAGTAGTGGTAGTAGTAGTAGTAGAGGGGGCCTAGGTGTAACATTTTGAAAATAATTCTACTTACTCCCTCCCTACTCTCTCCCTTCTCCCTCACTCTCCTGCACACACACACACACACTCAATCATCTCTCTCTCTCTCCATTGTTGCAAGAAAAGGTAAGAATACTCCCTCTCATTTTCCTCCATTTGGTCTTCTTCTACTCATCTTTTCTTAATACTCATTTTATGAAAAATGTTTAGATCGTCAATAGGATCGTGTAGAGCTAAGAAATTTTGAATTCCGTCATCTTTCATAAATTCCAAGTAAGTTTCTTTCCCCTATTTATGCTAAAAATGTTCATCTTTAACTCCATTGATGCTCTAGTTGATATATATGGCTTCTTTGGTTGATTTGGAATTTATTTGTAATTTATCCATTTTTGTGAAATTTGGGTGTTTGAATCATCTCTTGGTTTGGGTTGACTAATAGATGTTATATGAGTTATTTTAGACTTATGAGTTGTTCTAGTACCTTATTATACTTCTTAGATGCGTTGGATTTTGGTTTGGTTTGGTTTGGTTTTGGTTTGGGTTGAATTTTGGATGAAACCCAGGTTAGCTTGCCGAATTCCGGCAGTCAGGGCTTGTGGGCGACCGCCCACGATGGGTTTGGGCGACCGCCCATGAGGTCAGTCCACCCGGAGTGTTGGAGTCAGTGGTTCTGGGCGACCGCCCATTGATGGGTTGGGCGACCGCCCATGGGGTCAGTCCGTTGGGTTGTGGGTTAGTGGTTTTGGGCGACCGCCCGGGCTGGTTATGGGCGACCGCCCATAGCAGCTGATCTGAGTATCTTTGTTTTTATTTTTTTCGAAATCAAGCTCAGTCTAGGCTCGGAGTACGATTCTAATAGATTGAAATAGCCATTGTGAAATACTCAAATGTGGGAAATGGTTCATTTGTGAACAATTGCGTTACAGAAATTGATTAAGTATAGTTTGGGATTGTTGCACATCTTTTGATGCGTTGTTTGGATCGATTCATCCTTTTTGGTGATTTATTTGGAATGGTTCCCTACTTTGGAATCATTAAGTGTTTATCAAGCAAGTATTGATTGCTTAGCGTTTATTTGAAAGTCCAGCTGGTATTTGTGGTTGTGTCGGGCGATGGGGAATATTATGATGGCAACGAGCCGAGTCCATTATAGTGTTGTCCATTGTTTTTCCCTTGTTTTCCTCTTCCAGATTGGCCTTGGTTGAGATGAGCTAGCTCCTTTGTGAGTATTCTAGCTAGTTGGTTTTGGGTTATGACTTTGTGTCATTTTCCCTTGTTACTATTGGTTATGGTTCCGGTACCGGGGTTTTCTCTTCAGCTATTATGCTACTCTGAAGATGGTTTGATTGGTTGAAGCTGCGCAGCGATCCTTCTTATGTTCTATCAGTTTGGGAAACCTTGGCTCAATATCCTTTGTTACTTGTTTATTTCCGCTGCTATCTGTTAACTGCTAATTACTACGTGGTATGTGAGATTTATTATTGTTTATTGCCTCTTGCATCATAGCATGTCAGGTAGTTGCATTAGTAACTTATTGAGATTTATCTCACCCCCTTTATTTTCATCTTTGTTTTTCCTTAACCCCCCCCCCCAAGAGGAAAGGAATAGGACTCGCTGATCACGAGGAGGACGTCGAGAGGGTTTGTGACTTTTGGGCAGGTGGTTATTTAGTTTACATTTCCTAAATGTAAAACCTTTTGGGAATAGTATTACCAACAATGACATCATTATGTTTGTAATATTTTGTTTTTGGTGTAAGCTTATGGAGCTTATACCGGTTGTGTTAAGTGGTGGTTAAACTTGGATTTCTAAAACCTTGTGTTAAATCTTTTAGTATGAAATGAAAATTTTATCTTCAGTATTTCGGTGTTTATTGTTTTAAGTCGACGTCCAGCTCGCGAGCTCCCGGCCCCTGGGGTCGGGGTCGCGACAGTTGGTATCAGAGCTATGGTTTAGCTCTAAGTTTAAGTATAGGTGGACTAGAATGACCTAGGAGGGTAGTTGTGCTCGGAGTGAGTAACGGTTGATGTTTTATGCAGGTATTTGTTCAAAATGGCTAGAAGAAGAGATGGTGAAGGTCCCAGTGGGACTCCAAACGATCTACGGGAAGAAAATTGTGCGATGTTTCAGGGTATGTTTGAAGCGGCTATGAAAGCAATTCATGATCAAAGGTCAAGAGAGGAACATGTAGCACCTCCGCGATATGGGTCGGAGCAGTTCTTGAAGTTGAAACCGATTGAGTATGATGGTGAGCCTGATGTGAAAAAGGCTGAAATGTGGATTGAGTCAATGGAGAAGATTTATGATGTCTTTGGTTGCACGGACGAGGATAGGGTTCGGTTTGCGGCTTATAAGCTAGTTGGGGCTGCTGAACATTGGTGGAAGGCACTTAAGGCCAGCTGGGATGCGACTCTTGTACCTTATGCCTGGGAATTGTTTGTGAGGAAATTCAAGGAACACTTCATTCCTTTGGTTGATTAGAATAGGAAGGAGATTGAGTTCCTAAACTTGGAGCAGGGCTTGTTGACGGTAGCTCAATACTCGGCTAAGTTCACAGAATTAGCTAGGTATTGTGACTATCTTGTAAGAACCGAAGAATAGAAGGCAATGAGGTTTATCAGGGGCTTAAGGCGGCTATCAGAACTCAACTTATAGCCCAGAGAATTTAACTTTTTCAAGATGCGGTGGACCGTGCCTACTTGATAGAGCAAGATATCGGAGAGCACAAAAGAAAGACAGAGGTAGCTAACATGGGTAAACAAGGAGGTTAGAGCAAGTCGCAACCACAACAGCGTTTGGATAACCGAGGTAATTCTGGAGGACAGTCTCAGTTCAGAGGGCAACCAATCCTAAGGAATCCGGTCACTACTCGGGGAATCAAGGGAATCAGAACAGGAGGCTCTGTGCCTATTGTCAGAAGGAAGGTCATTCGGAGGATAGGAGTTGGAAGAAGCAAGGAAAATGTACCAATTGTGGTCAGTTGGACACTTTGCTAGAGATTGTCCGAGAAACAGAGGTCAACCATCGGGGGTAGGAGCTGGTGCTCTACAGGGCCAGAAGAGAGATACAATGTGGAAGCCTAAGGTTCAAGGAAGAGTTTTTGCTATGAACCAGCAGCAGGCTACTGATGATCCTTCAGTGATAGGAGGTATTATTTCTGTGTCTAGTGTGAGCGCTCGTGCATTAGTAGATCCAGGATCATCGCATTCATCCATATCTGTGCACTTTGCTTCTTTGCTAAATGCTTCATCTGAGTCCTTACCTTATGTGTTAGAGGTGTCAACTCCTATGGGAGAGTGTTTGGTGACTGATAAAGTGTTTCGTGCTTGTGATGTACTTATTTGTGGTCATGTTTTGTGTGCGGATTTGGTAGTTCTTCTGATACAAGACTTTGACGTTATTTTGGGTATGGATTGGCTGAGCAAATTTCATGCTTCAGTTGATTGTCGTAAGAAGGTCGTTACTTTTTCTATTCCTAATGTGCCTAAGTTTGTGTTTGAGGCTATTCCTTTGGGTAGAAATATTCGTATAATTTCTTATGTGAAAGCGAAGAGGTTGTTGCATCGTGGTTGTGAAGGTTATTTGGCTAGTGTGCTAGATACCAAGAAAGAATCACCTGGGTTAGAGAGTGTTCGGGTAGTAAGAGAATTTCCTAATGTTTTCTCTTCCGAGTACAGTATGCCACCCGATCGAGAGATAGAGTTCTGTATAGATCTATTACCAGGTACAACTCCGATTTCGAAAGCACCTTATAGAATGGCTCCAGCAGAGTTGAAAGAATTGAAGGTCTAGTTACAGGAGTTGCTTGATAGAGGATTTATTTGGCCTAGTGTTTCACCGTGGGGAGCACCTATTTTGTTTGTAAGGAAGAAAGATGGTTCGTTGAGGTTGTGTATTGATTACAGGAAGTTGAATCAGGTAATGGTGAAGAACAAATATCCTCTACCGCATATTGATGATTTATTCGATCAACTTCAAGGGCCAGTGGTATTTTCTAAACTTGATTTGAGGAGTGGGTACCACCAATAAAAAATTCGATCGGAGGATATCCCGAAGACTGCTTTTCACACCCGATATGGTCATTATGAGTTCTTGGTTATGCCGTTTGGGTTAACTAATGCACCTGCCGTGTTTATAGATTTGATGAACATAATTTTCCATCCTTATGTAGTGATCTTCATTGATGATATACTTGTTTATCCCAAATCTCGAGAAGAGAACGAGCAACATTTGAGGACAGATTTATCAGTACTCGCAAAAGAACAGTTATTCGTGAAGTTTAGTAAGTGTGAATTTTGGCTCGAGAAAGTTTCGTTTCTGGGTCATGTTATTTCTAAAGATGGGATTTCTGTGGATCCTTCGAAGATATAAGCTATTGTTGATTGGAAGCGACCAGAAACAGTGACTGAGATCAGGAGTTTTCTGGGGTTAGCCGGGTACTACAAGAGGTTTATAGAAGGGTTTTCGCGGATTGCTACACCGATGACTCAGTTGACCCGAAAGAATGTTCCGTTTGAGTGGACCGAGAAGTGTAACAACAGTTTTGAAGAGCTGAAGAAGAGGTTGACTACTGCACCGATTTTGGCATTTCCTAATGGGAGCGATGACCTAGTGATTTATAGTGATGCATCGAAGGAAGGCTTGGGTTGTGTTTTAATGCAGAATTGGAAAGTTATCGCCTATGCTTCGAGGAAGTTGAGTCCGAGTGAACAGAATTATCCTACTCACGACATGGAATTGGCAGCTATTGTATTTGCTCTTCATAAGTGGAAGCATTACCTTTACGGGGCAAAATTTGAGATTTTCACGGATCACAAGAGTTTGAAGTATCTTTTCTCCCATAAGGAACTTAATAACCGACAACGCAGATGGATGGAACTTTTGAAGGACTATGATTGTAAGATATCTTATCATCCGGGAAAGGCGAATGTTGTAGCCGATGCGATTAGTAGAAAATCTTATGTGGCTTCGATGATGGTTCGAGAGTGGAAAATACTTGAGGATGTTCGAGACTGGTGTCCTCATGAATCGAGACATGGGGATATTTTTGCGAACATTAGGGTATCTCCAACCCTAATTCAGAGAATAAAGGAAGCTCAGAATGAAGATCCAGAGTTAGTGAAAATAATGGGTAAAATGAAGGAGAAGAACTTCGAGGATTTTTCATCAGTTCGAATGGAGTGTTAACTTTTCATGGACGTTTGTGTGTGCCCGATGTTGGTGGTATAAAGAGTCAAGTTTTGGATGAGGGTCATAAATCGAGATATACTATTCACCCTAGTAGTACGAAGATGTACCAAAATCTGAAACAACATTTCTGGTGGAACAACATGAAGAGGGAAATAGCTGAGTATGTATCGAAGTGTTTAACTTGTCAGCAGGTCAAAGCTGAGCATCAGAGACCCGCAGGACTACTTCAGCCATTAGAGATTCCGGAGTGGAAATGGGAGCATGTGACTATGGATTTTGTTACGGGACTGCCTCGTACCCGTAGGAAGTATGACGATGTTTGGGTAATCGTGGATAGACTGACCAAGTCTGCTCATTTCTTACCGATTGATATTAGATACTCGATGGAAAGGCTTGCGGCCCTTTATATTGATAAGATTGTGAGATTACATGGGGTTCCGGTTAGCATAGTATCAGATCGTGATCCACGGTTTACTTCTAGATTCTGGAAAGCGTTACAAGCAGCCTCGGGTACAGATTTGAGATTCAGTACAGCTTTTCACCCTCAGACCGACGGTCAATCCGAGAGAACTATCCAGATTCTAGAGGATATGTTGTGAGCTTGTTCGATAGACTTTTCTGATTCTTGGGATATGCACTTACCTTTAGTGGAATTTTCTTATAATAATAGTTACCAGGCTAGCATTGAGATGGCTCCTTACGAGGCTTTGTATGGGAGAAAGTGTAGATCACCTATCTGTTGGGATGAGATCGGGGAAGCGAAGATATGGGGTATTGATTTGATTCAGGATTCAGTTGAGAAAGTCAGAATTATTCGGGATAGGTTGAAGACAGCCCAGAGTCGACAGAAGAGCTATGCTGATCATAGAAAAAGAGACCTCAATTTTCAAACCGGAGACCTTGTATTCTTGAAGGTATCTCCGAAGGTGGGTATTCGAAGGTTTGGGAAGAAGGGTAAATTGGCTCCGAGGTTTATAGGACCGTTTGAGATTTTGGGAAAAGTGGGACTTCTTGCGTATCGACTTGCGTTACCATCTACTTTAGACCGGTTGCATAACGTCTTCCATGTTTCTATGCTTCGGAAGTATTTGCACGATTCATCTCATGTGTTACCGAGGGTACCTGAGGATATAGAGCCTGACATGTCATATGAGGAACGACCGGTTCGGATTCTTAATACCAAAGTCCAAGAGTTGAGGAATAAAAGAATTGCGTTGGTTAGAGTGCTATGGAGGAATCACAATGTCGTGGAATCAACGTGGGAGCTTCGAGAAGAGATAGAACGGAAATATCCGTGGCTTTTTATTTCGGGTAAGTACCCTTAAAATTCGGGTCGAATTTTCTTTAAGGAGGAGTGAATGTCACGGCCCTGATATCCCATCTCTATTTTCTTGGTATAAACATTTAATTATTTATTATTTAATTATTTAAATATTTATGTGGGCATTTTATGTTTCATAATATTTTAGGCCTAACATTTTAATTAGTCATTGGGCTAGTATGAGGTAAGAGAATTATTAGAGAATAGGATATTAAATGTAGTAGTAGTAGTGGTAGTAGTAGTAGTAGAGGGGGCCTAGGTGTAACATTTTGAAAATAATTCTTCTTACTCCCTCCCTACTCTCTCCCTTCTCCCTCACTCTCCTGCACACACACTCAATCATCTCTTTCTCTCTCCATTGTTGCAAGAAAAGGTAAGAATACTCCCTCTCATTTTCCTCCATTTGGTCTTCTTCTACTCATCTTTTCTTAATACTCATTTTATGAAAAATGTTTAGATCGTCGATAGGATCGTGTAGAGCTAAGAAATTTTGAATTTCGTCATCTTTCATAAATTCCAAGTAAGTTGCTTCCCCCCCCCCCCATTTATGCTAAAAATGTTCATCTTTAACTCCATGGATGCTCTAGTTGATATATATGGCTTCTTTGGTTGATTTGGAATTTATTTGTAATTTATCCATTTTTGTGAAATTTGGGTGTTTGAATCATCTCTTGGTTTGGGTTGACTAATAGATGTTATATGAGTTATTTTAGACTTATGAGTTGTTCTAGTACCTTATTATACTTCTTAGATGCGTTGTATTTTGGTTTGGTTTTCGTTTGGGTTGAATTTTGGATGAAACCCAGGTTAGCTTGCCGAATTCCAGCAGTCAGGGCTCGTGGGCGACCGCCCATGATGGGTTTGGGCGACCGCCCATGAGGTCAGTCCACCCGGAGTGTTGGAGTCAGTGGTTCTGGGCGACCGCCCACTGATGGGTTGGGCGACCGCCCATGGGGTCAGTCTGTTGGGTTGTGGGTTAGTGGTTTTGGGTGACCGCCCGGGCTGGTTATGGGCGACCGCCCATAGCAGCTGATCTTAGTATCTTTGTTTTTATTGTTTTCGAAATCAAGCTCAGTCTAGGCTTGGAGTACGATTCTAGTAGATTGAAATGACCATTGTGAAATATTCAAATGTGGGAAATGGTTCCTTTGTGAACAATTGCGTTACGGAAATTGATTAAGTATAGTTTGGGATAGTTGAACATCTTTTGATGCGTTGTTTGGATCGATTCATCCTTTTTGGTGATTTATTTGGAATGGTTCCCTACTTTGGAATCATTAAGTGTTTATCAAGCTAGTATTTATTGCTTAGCATTTATTTGAAAGTCCAGCTGGTATTTGTGGTTGTGTCGGGCAATGGGGAATATTATGATGGCAACGAGCCGAGTCCATTATAGTGTTGTCCATTGTTTTGCCCTTGTTTTCCTCTTCCAGATTGGCCTTTGTTGAGATGAGCTAGCTCCATTGTGAGTATTCTAGCTAGTTGGTTTTGGGTTATGACTTTGTGTCATTTTCCCTTGTTACTATTGGTTATGGTTCCGGTACCGGGGTTTTCTCTTCAGCTATTATGCTACTATGAAGATGGTTTGATTGGTTGACTGGTTGAAGCTGCGCAGCGATCCTTCTTATGTTCTATCAGTTTGGGAAACCTTGGCTCAATATCCTTTGTTACTTGTTTATTTCCGCTGCTATCTGTTAACTGCTAATTACTACGTGCTATGTGAGATTTATTAGTGTTTATTGCTTCTTGCATCATAGCATGTCATGTAGTTGCATTAGTAACTTATTGAGATTTATCTCACCCCCTTTCTTTTCATCTTTGTTTTTCCTTAACCCCCCCAGGAGGAAAGGAATAGGACTCGCTGATCACGAGGAGGACGTCGAGAGGGTTTGTGACTTTTGGGCAGGTGGTTATTTGGTTTACATTTCCTAAATGTAAAACCTTTTGGGAATAGTATTAGCAACAATGACGTCATTAAGTTTGTAATATTTTGTTTTCGGTGTAAGCTTATGGAGCTTATACCGGTTTTGTTAAGTGGTGGTTAAACTTGGATTTCTAAAACCTTGTGTTAAATCTTTTAGTATGAAATGAAAATTTTATCTTCAGTATTTCGGTGTTTATTGTTTTAAGTCGACGTCCAGCTCGCGAGCTCCCAGCCCGCGGGGTCGGGGTCGCGACAGCGTGCCTCCGCCCGTAGGGGTCAAAAGCGTGCGCGTCCTGCCACCAAGGTAGGAGGCGCGCACACCTGGGCGTCAGTTACAGATTCTGTCCAAGAATCCCTCCCTTGCTCATTTTACATAATTTGCCCGGGAAACTTATCTTTGTGACTTCGTTTTGGCACCAAAAACATCTTGTTTTCAACTATAAAAACCCCTCTTCTCCAACCATTCAAAGGACCTTCTTTTTGCAACATAAGAATACTATACACAAAATACTCTCAGGGCATTTCCAAAGGAAATCTCCCAAGAAGTACTTGAAGTCATTTTAAGTCTAGGTAAAAAGACTATTCTTTTCTCTCTTCTCTACTTCATCTCCCTTCTTCTCTTTGATTTTATCATACGTGCAATCACCCCAAAACCATTTTAGGACATGACACCAAAGGCCACTTCATTCCATTGAAGTTGGCCAAGGAGTTATCTCCTTACATTCCAAATATCCCCTTTTAACCCCCGTTTATCATTATTAAGAATAGAAGGAACATTTTAATTATGTAGACTTTGAATAAGCAAGACCAACATTAGTTGGGCGAGATGGGTGTTTATGTACTTCCCATCTCGTAACCTAACCCCCAAACCTCATAACAAGAATCTCTATTTTCGTATCTAAACGTAGGCTAATTATTAGGTTTTTCTTATGTTCCCTCAATAATATAGGTGGCGACTCTACAATTAAAACACAAATAGACATCCTAGGATAATTCACCATTCTAGCCAACTTGTGGTTCTCCCGGGGTATCTACACCTACGTCGACGTCTTCAAACCCAGTAGTCTTCCCTTTGAGCAAAGTACCTGCATCCCCTTCTCACTCATGTGACCCAATCGACAGTGCCACAAATCCGTATTACCCTTAGCTGATGCTACCGCGATACTATCCTTGGTATTGTTCACCAAATACAATGTACCTTCCTTTTTACCTCGAGCGATCTCAGAATCTCTCTTAATAATAACCCCATTCCTGCAGCTAAAAGTTACCGTGTAACCTTCTTCATCCAGCTGCGCAACTGATAACAGGTTCTTTTTCAAACCCAGAATGTGCCTGACCCCGTGTAGATGTAAGACCTTCCCGTCCGATGCTCCTATACTGACATCCCCATTCCCCTTGATTTCCAAAGTCTCGCCATCCGCCAGATAGACCTTTCTGAAATCACCGGAAGTATAATTTTCCATCTCGTCTGCATACCCACCACATGAGTGGAATGATACCCCCAAATCCGACACCCATGATTCTAGCGCACTACTAACACTCAGAATCAGTACATCTTCACCCTCAGTTAGCACATTCGCCGATTTATCCCCTCGCCTGGGACAATCCCTCTTGTAGTGTCCTAACTCCTTACAATGATAGCACTCAACTGATCCTCTTGAGACCCTTGATATTTCTTTATTCTCCATGGCTTTACCCTTACCGCTGATTACGCTTTCCCTTGATTCTGTTCTCCCTTTCTTACTAGAACCCGGCCTTCCCCTACTAGTCGTAGCCAAAGCCGATCCCGAAGTAGACGGTCTCCTCGTTGAGAAGTAGATCGTTGGTATCATCAAACTTCAATTTATTCTTACCCGCTAAAGCACTTAACGCTGTCACCATCCCGCTCCAACTCGTTGGTAAGAATGCTAGCAAAACCAAAGCATGAACCTCATCACCAAAAGTGATCTCCAACACAACCAATGAGTCTATAACATCCATATACTCATCGATGTGTTTAGCTAATGATCCTCCCTCTTGCATCTTGAGATTCCTCATCTTGCGAATCAAATCAACCTTGTTGACTGTAGATGGTGTTTCAAATCTCTCAGTAAGATAATCAAGTAGCTCCCTTGAGGTCTTAGCCTTCTTGGTGGTTTTAGCGATCCACTTCGACAAAGTAGATTTAATCACCCCTAGAGTTTTCTTATCCAGGATATCCCAATCTTCGTATTTTTCGCCTTCTGGTTTGACTCCTAATAGAGGTTTATAGAGATCCTTACCATACAAGAGATCCTCTATCTGCATCCTCCAAAATGCGTAGACAGAACAATCGAACTTTTCCACCTCTTGTTTATCCTTGCCTATTCTTGACTGCTTGAATACACCCTTGGCTCGTCTAACCAAAGCTCTGATGCCAGTTGTTGACAGTAGCGGATCCAGGAATTCATTTCAGTGGGTGCCAATTTTTTTCCTTGTGATACTATTAATCATGCTTGCATAAATTGGTAGTACTTAAAATACAAGAAAACAACATAAACAGTTTAAATGTTAAAATATACCTATAACAACACATTATTCTTCAAAAATTAATTATTTGAACCTCATGCAGTTAAGTAAAATTTTAAGTTAGTAATCAATTGTTTAGTAGAGAAAATCAAAATAGATAAGAAAATAAAAGAAAACGAATAGCAAAAATGTATTTAGTTAGTTGATAAAATCTTGAGTTACTAATCAACTATTTAGTAGAGAAAATCAAAATAGATAAGAAGATAAAAGAAAAAGAAGAGCAAAAGTGAAATCAAAATAGATAAGAAGATAAAAGAAAAAGCAGAGAAAAGTGTATTAGTGACAAAATGTTGGGCTTAGGTTTCGAACACATGACCAAAATCAAATACAAATAGTTCCTTACAAACTGAGCAAGCATCATTGTTGGTATATCACTTTACATTTATTTGAAAACTATAACTGAAAATCGGTAAAAAAATTATTTCAAAATTTCAGTGGGTGCTGTCGCCCCTACTAGTACCAAGGTGGGTCCTCCCCTGGTTGTTGTGGTATAGACCCTCTAAGCCAAACAGATCGAAAGAATATAACATGCAAACCCAACAAGCAAGAATGATAAAATGAATTAACGATTTGAAAAATGGTGAAGATCGGGTGATGCTGCCAAAAATGTACCGGATCAACCCTTCGTCTAGTGGTTAGGATAAATCCAGCAATGAGAACTTCCCCATTCAGATCTGCGCACAATAAACAAATGTAAACTACGCTGGGGCTTCACCGGCGAAGGCCCTCCGGCGTGATAATAAGAATGCGGGTTGTGTATGAAATAAAGAAAAATCAATTGACTATAATTGTGAGCCAAAAGAGTTCATTACCCATTTCTTGTGTAAAGGAACTGTTTATATAGGCATGGGTGAATGAGTCCTGACTTTTCAAGTAAGCCAGAATGCCCGTATTGATCTAGGATTCATATTCCTTGGAGATAGACTCCTGATAAGGATGATGATATCCCAGTTATCTTGTAGAGGAGATATCCTTGTTTCGATAAGGATTCTTAGTGCTAGAGTTGTAATAGAACTCTGTATGTGTGGACTCCCTATGATAATAGGAGGTTTCGGATATAACTCGGCCCGTCATCTAGCCCAACTCATTATTGAGGCCGACTAGGGATTAGTCTTCTTAAACTCGGCCTAGGCATGAGCTGCCTGCTCGGCCTAATTGATGTCGGCCCTAAGTTGTGGGCTTCTTATGAGATATAGGTCCAAAGACTATGGGCCTTATTTAACCAAGTCGGTTTATGTCGTTCAGTGGCCCCTGAGTTTCTACCTCGGCATGCCGAGTAGGAACTGGACTGATCATTTATTGCAGCTTATTTATTGTTGATTTGATAGTCAGCCGCCAAATCCTTATTCCTTTAGATTTTCTAACCTCATATTGATTTATCTTCAGGTGAAATCATTATTTGCCTTGGTAAACGAAACCCTTCATTAATTGTAATCCCATCATGAATAGTATAAGCCAACCAACCCTTCATATTCCAGAGTATATATAAGGGCATCACCAGTTAAACCCCTTCGTTCTCAACTCTATCAATCTCCTCTTGTCTTCAAGAATATCTCAAGAAAATCAAGATGATGCGAAAAAAGTCGTATGATGATGCCTTTCTAGAGGAAATTGATTCCGACAACCACGACAAGTGTTCTTCAAACGATAACAATAGTGATTCCATAGTACCCTCAAAACCACATTCGTCATTCCCTGATGAATATTCCCCGACCGATAGCAATGGAGAATACCAATCTCCGGATCCCATGGAGAGTGATGATGAAGAATCTTCCGATGGTGGAGATGAAGAGGATGAATATGATGTTAATGATGATACCAGGGATGATACTGATGTGGGTTATGATGGTGATGTCGAGTAAGAAGAAAATTAGGGCTTCTAGTTGTAATTACTTTTCCTTTTCTTTTCTTTTTGTTCTTGTAAAAGGCCAGGCCCCCGGCCATGTTGTGGGGGTCCTTTTTCCATACTAATAGAAGTATCTTGCTTCCTCTTGATTGTTGCTCTGACTGTGATTCTGCTTCATGGCTTGAATTTATTACATCTTGCATGATCTTGATTTATAACTTCATTAATGCAACCTGCTTCACCACATCGTCTTAACGTAATGCCGATCGCCTAATCTTTATTGATATGTCGGCCTGGAGTACACTTGTATCTGATAGACTTTTCGTAGGTTAGTCAAATCTGGTCAAAACCGAGCTATCGCTGTACATATGTCGGTCTGTGCTGGCAGTCTCTTGATCGTTCACTGTTTTCCAGGCTCATGATGTCACAAACTTGTGATGTCATCTGTGTCAGGCGGTGAGGGGCAAGTGAAGAGACATTTGCTTTATGGGGAAGCCACAATCCTTAATTGTAGGTAATGAAGTCTTAGGGTAGTGACGTGTGTAACCGCCACTTACCACGAGATTTTCACGAGCTCTCGAGCTAATTGGGGTCAAATTCTCGGGATATTCCTGAACCAAGAATTTTAAGCAGTTGAAATCCCTAAATCCCTTTTTACTTTTTACTGAGCTTGTCAAAACATCCACAACTTCAAGGTTTTCTTCTTCGACGATTCGACCGGCGGCTGTCAAACTTAGTATGATTCCGGCTGATCATTCATCATTTTTCCGGCATTCCATCTTCTTTCTGCTTATTTACCTACATTCACAGCCTCAATCGCTTGATCAGGTACTTTTTCCCCCTTTTTTCGTATTTCCAATTTCTTTTGCCATTTTCTTTTCTACTCTGTCGCGCTTCCATCCTGTCATTAGAATGTCCTTTGATTTTTCGTTATCGGTCTGCCTGGGATTTCATAGAGTGACTCGTAGGGTTTATCAGAGAACGGATGGTCCTTAGTTTTTGTTATCCTTGGATAAGGTTAGGGAATTTCTCGTAATACATAGGGCTTTTAATGGAACGGTAAGTTGGCCTAGCAATAGTCATCGTTTCGATCGTCTTGGAGTGATGAATCCTAATTTAGTAATCCTCTATTCTTTGTCTGACTTCTAAGCCATATTTCCTCTTTTTACATTATGTCGGAGGACGAGGTAATCCCCTCGGCTTCTGTGGATGGGATGAGGGGGTCGAATGCGTCCTTCGTCTCGACTTCTGATGCTAACCCCCTTTATTCCTCTGCAGCTATGTCGGGGGAGAGTACCTCTGAAAGGTTAGTGGATCAGTTCAGAGATGACGTTCCTGAAGGGAGCCGTGGTCTTAGCCGTAGGAATCTCCGACGAAGGGGAAAACCCGTGGTTCCCAGTAAACCGAAGCAGCCAAAGGCTGGTGATGAGATGATTGAGTATCTTCATGACAATTGTAGAATTTCTTGTCATGATTATGACCTGTCGTATGATCCTGCCCCTACCTTGGCTACTGCAGAAGAACTGGCTTCTTTCTATTGGAACCACGTGGAAGTAGCTTTTTTCTTTAAACAATTTCAACTAGGGCTCCGGTTACCCCTTGATCCTTTTATCTGTAAGTTTTTGGAGGATTGTCATGCCGTCCCTGCCATGCTAGGTGCTAACGCGGTTAGGTACCTGACTTCATTTATTGTCCTATGCCGGAGCCTATACTTTGAGCCATGTCTAATGGCTTTCTATCATTTTTTTAGCCAAGTTACAACGACAACACCCACGTCCTGACTATTCGGAGTAAGCAAGGGAAGCCCAAAATTATTTCTCCAATATCTAGCTCAGTCAGCAAGGTATCGGGGTGGAATAACCACGTCATAAAGGTGGAGAGCCTACTTGGGTGGGAGTTTCCAATGCCGACCAAAATCCCCTCGGCCCCCGAGACTTGCTACAAGGCTCCCTGGAGTGAAGCCTTGGTGTGGAGATTATAGGAGTTTGCTGTAGTCCAGCAACTCAAATGTTCGTCTCCAGAGGCCAATCACGGTTATTATGTTCAGACAGGGATCATGCCTGGGCCTTGGAATGATGTGAACGTCATGGTGTCCGTAACCAGAGGCAATCGCTATCCTGACTGGGTGGTCCATCCCGATTTTGTTTTTATAAGGGATTGCGAAATTTTCCATACTCAGGATGAAGCTTGTCTGAAAGTCCAGAAAGTCATCGAATGTAACTTCTGATCTCGGTGTCTCAGTTTGTACTTACGATTTCTCTATGTTTGTCTTCTAACACTTATCTTTGTTCTTTGACAGATTTGACCATGGAGGAGGAGGGAGAGTTAGCCCGTGCATATTCTTCTGACCCCAACAAGCTTTTAAACAAGAGGAGGCTGAAATCTAAGGCTACAGGACGCTCAAAGAGGCATGCCGATATGGGAGACCGGCAGGGGGTCTTAGCCACCAAGAAGGCCGGTCCTCTCCCTACTATTGATGTTGCTGTCAGAGGACGGGATGAGGTACAGGCAAGTGATGTGCGGCAACGATGAACGCTCCGGTGCCGGATCAGACTCCAGGAACTGTCTTTGAGGATGTAGGGGCAGCAGATGGTGGTGAGTCCCTTGGTGAGAAAAGGGCCAGAGATGGTGGTGATGAGGTGTCAGAGGAGCCTTCTCCTAAAAGGCATTCTTCTACTGTTCCACCTACTGATATTCCACCTGCTTTTTCCTCTGAAGAGATTGATGCTTTGATAGCAGATTTTTTTGATGTCTGTCCATTGAAGAGCCTTGATGTCACTGCCAGATCTGGTCCGATGATGAGACTTGGCCGGCCAATTTTGGAATGAGCCTTTGACGCCGATCTCTTATAGGGATTGAACTCCATGCCGCCCACCTATGCCCATATACCAAACTCAAGGGTCTCATTATTGCCGAGGTAATGTGCTAACTTGCTTGTTTTCTGATTGTTCTTCTCGTCCCCATAGTTGATATCAACTTCTTTATGCAGCTCGCCACCCTCGCCAAACACGAGGCGGCGCGATGGTCTGTAGTTAGTAAGAAGATGGCCGATCTGGAGGGTAAGGTGACTCGGGCCCAAGTGAAACTAGGCCAAACTGTGGAGTTAGTCAATAAGGCACGCTAAAATGCCAAATTAGCCCATACCGAGAAGATCAAAGCTGTTGGGGACACCGAGGCTGAGGTCGAGAAATAGAGGGCAGCTGCAAGAAAGTTTGAGGAGGAGGCGAGGTTGCTTCGGGAGGAGCTTGAGAAAGAAAGGGAGAATGCCTCCCTCCTAGCTAAGGAGAAGGAAGAGGTGGAGACGAAGTGTCAGTAGCTAGAGGAGAGAATTCCGATGAAGGAAAAAGCCGCTGTGGTGAACTTCCAACGCACTGTAATGTCGTCGATCATCGATGATCAAGTAAAGACTACTTATGTCGATGGCTATACACATGCAGCTCGCTAACTCCACATTGATCCTGAAGTGGATGTTCCTGTTGAGAAATTGGCTCGCCTTCTACTGAACGACGCTTATAGTGTCAAGGTCTGCGCTGCTCATTTTATGATCCCTTATTCCGAGCAGACTTTGAGGTTGATTCCCCAGGATGACGAGGCTGAGGAGAGGCCAGTCTGGAGTGCCCCCCCCCCATTGGACCCTAATAATTTCCATGCTCTGGTTGAGCGGTTCAAGGAAGAGTTGGGTTTTGATGATGAGGAGCAACAGGCTCTATGAAATTTATAAACTTTAATCTATTGGTGTAGGTCCGGTGTGACCTGAGACAATTTATTTCTTTCTGTCTGTGAGCCGGTTTGGCTTGAAACAACTTGCTTTGTTTAGTATTTGTATGCCTGGACCCAGCGTAGTCTGGGGGCGTAAACATTTATATTATTTTTTTTGTTTAAAGTATTTGTATGCCTTGGTCCAGTGTTAACTGGAGGGCATAAACACTTGTTGGAAGGGATTTTTTTACCTTGGTTTAAGGCATAAATTAACCCTTGTTTTCTTGACTGTTACGTAATCACGTGTGCTATCTCGTCATTTGTTCATGTTACTTTATCTCAGCTTGAGATGTCTTAACATTGTTTGAAACAATGAGATACATCATAGCCGGTTTAGGCTATGTTTATAGGCCGTTGTCGTTCATTTTCATGGGCCATGACGAGCGTTGGATACTCGGTTTCATTAAGCTTGAAATAACTATTTGTCAAAACTAGGCGCAAATTGTGCCGGGGGTTAGACGTAATGATCTTTACCCAGATTTGAGGGAACTAGTTGTCAGAACTAGGTTCAAACTTGTCAGGGGTCGAGACGTCTTAGCCCTAACTCAAAAGTCGACCCCGCACGTCTTATATGCCGTGGTCGTGCTAGTTATTGAAACTAGGCTTCAAGGGAGGTCGGGTGTATTATCCCTAGGCTCTGGATGGTGGTCTCGGTATTGTCAAGATGTTTAAACCGTGCTTTTGTATTTGTGATGTGAAATCAATGATGTAATAAAAAGGAACTTTATTGATGAAATTAAACTATGACTATTTAAGCTATCAGAAGCTAAAAACTTAGAGACCAAAAATCTAATATAGAAAACAATAAAAGATAGATAGGGTGCCGAGGTATTACTGATAGTATTTTCTCAAGTGCTCTGAATGCCATGGGTTTTTCAGCTCTTTTCCTTCCGGAGTTTTGAGCATGTAGGTCCCCTCTCTAATAACGTGAGTGACAATGTAGGGACCTTCCCAATTCGGGGAGAGCTTATTTTTTTTGAGCCTTCAAGTGCATCGACTCGATCTTTCTGAGTACCCAGTCACCAACCTCAAAAACTCTCTTCTTTACTTTGCTATCGTGATAGGCCTTGGTTCTTTGCTTGTAGTGAATCATTCTGAGCTGAGCAGTTAGCCTTTTTGCTTTAACTAGGTCTAAGTCCAGCAGTTGGTTGTATTCATTAACGACCTCGTCGTAATTTGTTACTCTGAAGGTAGGTAAGGCCATCTCGGATGGATCCATAGCCTCAGATCCATAAGTTGTGCATAGGGAGTCTCCCCAGTCATCCCCCGAGTAGTTGTACGAACTGCCCATAAAGCGAGGGGGAGGTCGTCCAGCCACTTTCCTTGACTTCCTTCTAGGCTCTTGGTTAGGGACCTCAGTATTAATTTGTTTGCTGCCTCGGCTTGCCCATTACCTTAAGGATGATTGACCGATGACTTTTTATGCTTGACTCCAAGTCTGTTTAATTCCCCAGTAAAAGCGTCAGAGAACTGGAGCCCGTTGTCCGTTACGATAGAGTGTGGGATGCCGAACCGACACCATATGTAGTCATAGATGAAATTGATGGCGTTCTCTTCTGTAATCTTTTCCAAGGGTTTAGCTTCCACCCACTTGGTGAAGTAGTCGACTGCCATAATTACGAACTTGTTTCTTCCTTTGGCCAATGGAAATGGCCCAATGATGTCGACTCCCCACATGTTGAATGGCCATGTCGGTATGACAAGACTTTGCTCCATCGGTGGTACTCTGGGTAGGTCGGAGAATCGTTGGCATTTGTCGCACTTTTTTACGTAAGTCTGGGCATCTTGTCTTAAGTTTGGCCAGTAGTAACCGAGTGTGATTACTTTATCAGCAAGAGTTCTGGCCCTCGGGTGTCGCGACCCCGGACCCCGCGGGCCCGAGACCGCGATCTGGACGTCGACTTAAAACCAAAACTGTGAAATACCGAAGTTAAAAATTTCATTTGATACCAAAAGGTAGTAATCCAAAGTTTAACAAAACCAAGTTTGATAAAAACCAATTACAACTATCATAAACTTCCACAAGTTTATGCCCAAAAAAAATACAAATATACAATTCCTAGTGACGTCATTGATTGGTACAACTATCCCAAAATGGTTACACATTTACATAATGTAAACCAACCTATATCAACCTTCCCCAAAAGAATGGATCCACACTCGACGTCCTCTTTCTCGTGATCAGCGAGACTAATCCTTAGCACCTGGGGGGGGGTTAAGGAAAAACAAAGATAAAAGAAAAGGGGGTGAGATAAATCTCAATAAACTACTAATGCAACTACATGACATGCTAAGATGCAAGAAGCAATAAGCAATAATAAATATCACATAGCACATAGCATTTATCTCATGACAGATAGCAGCGGAAATAAACACATAACAAAGGATATAGCCAAGGTTTTCCAAACCGGAACATCCAAATAAAGGATCGCTGCGCAGCTTCAATAATCAACCAATCAACATCTTCATAATAGCATGAGAGCTGAAGAGAAAACCCCGGTACCGGAACTAATAACCATAAAAGTGTCACAAAGGACAAGGACCATGACACAAAGTCATGCCCGTTAGCTAGATACATTCACAAAGGAACGCTAACTTGACTTTTCCAAGGCCAATCTGGAAAAGGGTATAGTAAGGGCAAAACAATGGTCAACATTATAATGGACTTGGCTTTGCCATTATAATCTTTCCCATCGCCCGATGCAACAAATATGCCAGCTGGGCTTTCAACTAAATGCTAAGTAATAATAATTTAGCATGAACACAACTTAAGGTTCCAAGGTAGGGAACCAATCCAATTAAATCACCACAAAGGTAAACCAATATAAACAACACATCAAAGATGCCCAACATTCCCAAAACGGTACTTAAATAAATTTCATAACACATTTATTCACAAAAGAATCAATTCCACTTAAATAAGTGTTCCACAACATTAACTTAAGTCAACTAGGGTGATACTTCGAGCCTAGATCGGGCTTGGACCTTAAAACAATTCAAAAACAAAGAGACTCAGAACAGCTGGTATGGGCGGTCGTCCATAGCCAGTCTGGGCGGTCGCCCAAAACCCAACCCCAAGCCCAAAACCAACTGACTTCCTGGGCGGTCGCCCAACCCAAAAGTGGGCGGTCGCCTACTCACCTTGTTCAAATTCTCCGGATCAACTGATCTCATGGGCGGTCGCCCAAACCCATCATGGGCGGTCGCCCACGCACCCAGGTCGCCGGAAAACGGCCAAAACCAACTGGGTTTCTCCCAAATTTTCCACCCAAACAACATAACTCAAACCCAATGCTTTCAATAGGTATACTAAGGTACCCAAACACCCTATATACCTAAAACAACTCATAGAACATCAATTAGACCACTCAATCCAAGGGATGATTCAAACATCAAAACTTCACAAAATGGGATAAAATGCAAATCATCTCAAAATCAACCAAAGAAGCAAGAAATGGTAATTATAGTATCATCTAAGCATGGAATGAACATTTTTAGCAAAAATGGGGGAAAAATAACTTACATGCAAATTCTGAAAGTTGATGGATTTCGATTCTTTTTGGCTTCCTACGCTCCTATCGACGATCTAAACAAGGTTCAAGTTTTAAGAAATGAGAGAAGATGAGAGGAAGATGGAGAAAATGAAGAGAGAGGAAGGAGAAAGAAAACTTACCCAAATCTTAGAGAGAGGGAGGGAGTTGGCTGGAAGATGAAGAATGAGTGAGGGAGGAGGTGAGGGAGGTGAGGGGAATAGGGAGGGAGTAGGGGAATCATTTTAAAAAGTTACATCTAGGCCCCTCCCCTTCTACTAACACAAATGCCATACTCCCTACTAACAATTAAGACTCAACACTTCCACACTAGCCCAAATAACTCGAATAAAATGCTAGGCATAAATATTATAACACATAAATTGCGCACATAATTATTTAAATAAATAATAATTTAAATAAATAATAATTTAAATAAATAAATAAGCAAATAATTAAATAATAATCATTTAATTACTAATAAAATAGAGCCTAGATTTCGGGTCGTGACATTCACTCCCCCTTAAAGAAAATTCGACCCGAATTTTAACGAGACTCACCTTACACAAAAAGCCACGGAAATTTCCTCTCGATCTCATCTCGGAGCTCCCACGTCGACTCCTCGATATTATGATTCCTCCAAAGGACTCGAACCAACGCGATACTCTTGCTCCTCAACTCTTGAACTCTAGAATCTAGGATCCGGACCGGTCGTTCCTCATAAGTCATATCGGGCTCAATATCCTCCGGTACCCTCGGTAACACGTGAGATGGATCATGAACATACTTCTGAAGCATAGAAACGTGGAACACGTTGTGCAACCGGTCTAAGGATGGCGGTAACGCAAGACGATACTCAAGAAGTCCAACCTTTCCCAAAATCTCAAACGGACCAATAAACCTTGGAGCCAATTTACCCTTCTTCCCGAACCTTCAGATACCCACCTTTGGAGACACTTTCAAGAATACCAAATCACCAATCTGAAAACTAAGATCTCGCCTTCGGTTATCTGCGTAGCTCTTATGTCGACTCTGGGCTGTCTTCAATCGATCCCGGATAACTTTAACTTTCTCAACCGAATCCCGAAGCAAATCAATACCCACGATCTTCGCTTCACCAACCTCATCCCAACAAATAGGCGATCTACATTTCCTTCCATACAAGGCCTCAAATGGTGCCATCTCGATACTAGTCTGATAACTGTTGTTGTAAGAGAACTCCACTAACGGTAGGTGCGAATCCCAAGAATCGGAAAAATCTATCGAACACGCTCGCAACATATCCTCCAAAATATGAATAGTCCTCTCGGAGTGACCGTCGGTCTGAGGATGAAAAGCTGTACTGAATCGCAAATCTGTACCCAACGCTTCCTGAAACGCCTTCCAGAATCTAGAAGTAAACCTCGGATCTCGATCTGACACAATACTAACCGGAACCCTATGCAATCTCACAATCTCATCAATGTAAAGGGTCGCAAGCTTCTCCATCGAATATCTGATGTCAATAGGCAAGAAATGGGCACTCTTGGTCAATCTATCCACTATTACCCAAACACTGTCATACTTCCTACGGGTACGAGGTAGTCCCGTAACGAAATCCATTGTCACATGCTCCCATTTCCACTCGGGAATCTCTAACGGCTGAAGTAATCCCGCGGGTCTCTGATGCTCGGCTTTGACCTGCTGACACGTTAGACACTTCGATACATACTCCGCTATTTCCCTTTTCATATTAATCCACCAAAATTGTTGCTTCAAATCCTGATACATCTTCGTACTACCCGGATGAATAGTATACCTCGATTTGTGACCCTCATCAAGAACTCTCTGTTTAATTCCATCAACATCCGGAACACACAATCTTCCACGGAAAGTCAACACTCCACTCGAGCTAATAGAAAAATCCTCGAAGTTCTTTTCCTTCAATTTACCCATTACCTTCACTAACTCGGGATCTTCTTTCTGAGCTTCCTTTATCCTCTGAATTAGGGTCGGAGATACTCTAATATTCGCAAAAATAGCCCCATGTCTCGATTCACGAGGAGACCAATCTCGAACATCCTCAAGCATTTTCCATTCACGAACCATCATCGAAGCCACATAAGACTTTCTACTAATCGCATCGGCTACCACATTCGCCTTCCCCGGATGATAAGAAATCGTGCAATCGTAATCCTTCAATAACTCCATCCATCGGCGCTGTCTATTATTCAACTCTTTCTGGGAGAAAAGGTACTTCAAACTCTTGTGATCCGTAAAAATCTCAAACTTCGCTCCATAAAGGTAGTGCTTCCACTTGTGCAACGCAAATACTATCGCGGCCAATTACATATCATGAGTCGGGTAATTCTGTTCACTCGGGGTCAACTTCCTCGAAGCATACGCAATTACTTTCCCATTCTGCATCAACACACAACCCAAACCCTCTTTCGAAGCATCACTGTAAATCACTAGGCCATCGCTTCCATTAGGCAAAGTCAAGATCGGTGCGGTAGTCAACCTCTTCTTCAATTCCTCGAAGCTCTTGTTACATTTCTCGGTCCACACAAACGGAACATTCTTCCGGGTCAACTGAGTCATCGGAGTAGCGATCCTCGAAAACCCCTCAATAAATCTTCGGTAATAACCGGCTAAACCCAGAAAACTATGAATCTCGGTCACTGACTCGGGTCTATTCCAATCCACTATGGCTTCAATCTTTGACGGATCCACCGAAATCCCATCTTTCGAAATAACATGACCCAAAAATGACACCTTCTCGAGCCAAAATTCGCATCTACTGAACTTCGCAAATAATTTCTCCCTCGCAAGAACGGATAAAACTGTTCTCAAATGTTGTTCATGCTCCTCTCGAGATTTCGAATAAACAAGAATGTCGTCAATGAAGACTACCACGAACGAATCAAGATAGGGATGGAAAACTCGGTTCATCAAATCCATAAATACGGCCGGCGCGTTAGTCAACCCAAATGGCATAACCAAGAACTCATAATGACCGTAACGAGTGCGAAAGGCAGTCTTCGGAATATCCTCCGATCGAACCTTCAACTGATGGTACCCACTCCTCAAATCGAGTTTAGAGAAAACCACGGACCCTTGAAGCTGATCAAATAAATCATCGATATGCGGTAGAGGGTACTTATTCTTCACTGTAACCTGATTCAACTTCCGGTAATCTATACACAATCTCAACGAACCATCTTTCTTCCGCACAAACAAAACCGGTGCTCCCCACGGGGAAACACTAGGGCGGATAAACCCTCGATCAAGCAACTCTTGCAATTGAACCTTTAATTCCTTCAACTCTGCGGGAGCTAACCTATAAGGCGCTTTCGAAATCGGAGCCGTACCCGGCAAAAGGTCTATACAAAACTCAATCTCACGATCGGGAGGCATATCATACTCGGTAGAGAAAACATCGGGAAATTCCCGGACTACCCGAACACTATCAAAACTAGGGGATTCTTTCCTAGTATCAAGAACACTAGCCAAATACCCCTCACAACCACTATGCAATAATTTTCTCGCTTTCATAAAAGAAATTAAGCGAACTTTTCTACTCAGAGGACTAGCCTCAAACACAAATTTAGGTACATCGGGAATAGAAAAAGTAACAGTTTTCTTACGGCAATCAACGGAAGCATGAAACTTGCTCAACCAATCCATACCCAAAATGACATCAAAGTCTTGGATAGGAAGAACCACCAAATCCGCACAAAGGACACGACCACAAATAACCACATCACAAGCACGAAAGACTCGATCAGAAATCAAGCATTCTCCTATAGGGGTCGACACCTCTAGTACGTACGGTAAAGACTCGAATGCAGCATTTAACATGGAAGCAAATTGCACAGAAATGTATGAATGAGATGATCCTGGATCTACTAATGCTCGTGCGCTCACATTGGACACAGAAACAATACCTCCAATAACGGATGGATCATCAGTAGCTTGTTGTTGATTCATGGCATAAATCTTCCCTTGAACTTTGGGCTTCCCAGCGGCATCCCTTTTCTGACCCTGATTAATACCAAATCCTGACCCGGATGCTTGACCTCGGTGCCTCGTGCACTCTCTTGCAAAGTGCCCCATTTCACCACAATTGGTGCACTTGCCTTGCTTTTTCCAACACCTATCCTCCGAATGGCCTACCTTCTGACAAAAGGTACAAGGCTTCCTATTCTGAATCCCCGGAGTAGTACCCGGATTCCTCGGTGCAATTTTCCCCTTAAACTGAGATTGTCCCCCAAAGTTACCTCGATTATCGGAACGGTGTTGTGGCTTGCTTTGCCCTCCCGGCTTGCTCGGGTTAGCTACCTCGGTCTTCCTTTTATGCTCCCCAATATCTTGCTCTATTAAGTAGGCTCGGTCCACCGCATCTTGGAAAGTCACAATCCGTTGAGCAATCAGTTGAGTACGGATGGAGGTCTTCAATCCCCAAATAAATCTCATAGCTTTTTGTTCCTCGGTCCTCACCAAATAGTCGCAATACCGGGCTAATTCTATGAACTTAGCCGAGTATTGTGCTATAGACAACACACCTTGCTCTAGGTTGAGTAGCTCGATCTCCTTTCGGTTTTGATCAACAACCGGAATGAAATGCTCCCTGAATTTGCGCACAAACAACTCCCACGCATACACCGTGCGAGTATCATCCCAAGTAGCTTTAACACCTTTCCACCAATGCTCGGCGGCTCCCACAAGCTTGTAAGCCGCGAACCGGACCTTGTCCTCATCCGAACACCCAAATACATCATAAATCTTTTCCATAGACTCAATCCACAACTCAGCCTTCCTTACATCGGGCTCCCCATTGAATTCAACCGGTTTCAGCTTCAAGAATTGCTCCAAACCATAACGGGGTGGTGCTTGCTCTACTCTCGGACCTTGATCATGTATGGCCTTCATGGCCACCTCAAACATGCCTTGAAACATAGCACGTGCTTCTTCCCTTGTATCATTCTGATTCTGTGCCCCGCTAGTACCTCCTCTGTTTCTTCTTCCAGACATTGAGAACAATTAACTGCATAAAACATCAACCATTAATCACTCCGCACACTACTACCCACCTAGGTCATACTAATCCACCTATACTTATACATAGAGCTAATGCCATAGCTATGATACCAACTGTCACGACCCCGGACCCCATGGGCCCGAGACCGCGATCTGGACGTCGACTTAAAACCAAAACTGTGAAATACCGAAGTTAAAAATTTCATTTGATACCAAAAGGTAGTAATCCAAAGTTTAACAAAACCAAGTTTGATAAAAACCAATTACAACTATCATAAACTTCCACAATTTTATGCCTAACAAAATACAAATATACAATTCCTAGTGACGTCATTGATTGGTACAACTATCCCAAAATGGTTACACATTTACATAATGTAAACCAACCTATATCAACCTTCCCCAAAAGAATGGATCCACACTCGACGTCCTCTTTCTCGTGATCAGCGAGACTAATCCTTAGCACCTGGGGGGGGTTAAGGAAAAACAAAGATAAAAGAAAAGGGGGTGAGATAAATCTCAATAAGCTACTAATGCAACTACATGACATGCTAAGATGCAAGAAGCAATAAGCAATAATAAATATCACATAGCACATAGCATTTATCTCATGACAGATAGCAGCGGAAATAAACACATAACAAAGGATATAGCCAAGGTTTTCCAAACCGGAACATCCAAATAAAGGATCGCTGCGCAGCTTCAATAATCAACCAATCAACATCTTCATAATAGCATGAGAGCTGAAGAGAAAACCCCGGTACCGGAACTAATAACCATAAAAGTGTCACAAAGGACAAGGACCATGACACAAAGTCATGCCCGTTAGCTAGATACATTCACAAAGGAACGCTAACTTGACTTTTCCAAGGCCAATCTGGAAAAGGGTATAGTAAGGGCAAAACAATGGTCAACATTATAATGGACTTGGCTTTGCCATTATAATCTTTCCCATCGCCCGATGCAACAAATATGCCAGCTGGGCTTTCAACTAAATGCTAAGTAATAATAATTTAGCATGAACACAACTTAAGGTTCCAAAGTAGGGAACCAATCCAATTAAATCACCACAAAGGTAAACCAATATAAACAACACATCAAAGATGCCCAACATTCCCAAAACGGTACTTAAATAAATTTCATAACACATTTATTCACAAAAGAATCAATTCCACTTAAATAAGTGTTCCACAACATTAACTTAAGTCAACTAGGGTGATACTTCGAGCCTAGATCGGGCTTGGACCTTAAAACAATTCAAAAACAAAGAGACTCAGAACAGCTGGTATGGGCGGTCGTCCATAGCCAGTCTGGGCGGTCGCCCAAAACCCAACCCCAAGCCCAAAACCAACTGATTTCCTGGGCGGTCGCCCAACCCAAAAGTGGGCGGTCGCCTACTCACCTTGTTCAAATTCTCCGGATCAACTGATCTCATGGGCGGTCGCCCAAACCCATCATGGGCGGTCGCCCACGCACCCAGGTCGCCGAAAAACGGCCAAAACCAACTGGGTTTCTCCCAAATTTTCCACCCAAACAACATAACTCAAACCCAATGCTTTCAATAGGTATACTAAGGTACCCAAACACCCTATATACCTAAAACAACTCATAGAACATCAATTAGACCACTCAATCCAAGGGATGATTCAAACATCAAAACTTCACAAAATGGGATAAAATGCAAATCATCTCAAAATCAACCAAAGAAGCAAGAAATGGTAATTATAGTATCATCTAAGCATGGAATGAACATTTTTAGCAAAAATGGGGGAAAAATAACTTACATGCAAATTCTGAAAGTTGATGGATTTCGATTCTTTTTGGCTTCCTACGCTCCTATCGACGATCTAAACAAGGTTCAAGTTTTAAGAAATGAGAGAAGATGAGAGGAAGATGGAGAAAATGAAGAGAGAAGAAGGAGAAAGAAAACTTACCCAAATCTTAGAGAGAGGGAGGGAGTTGGCTGGAAGATGAAGAATGAGTGAGGGAGGAGGTGAGGGAGGTGAGGGGAATAGGGAGGGAGTAGGGGAATCATTTTAAAAAGTTACATCTAGGCCCCTCCCCTTCTACTAACACAAATGCCATACTCCCTACTAACAATTAAGACTCAACACTTCCACACTAGCCCAAATAACTCGAATAAAATGCTAGGCATAAATATTATAACACATAAATTGCGCACATAATTATTTAAATAAATAATAATTTAAATAAATAAATAAGTAAATAATTAAATAATAATCATTTAATTACTAATAAAATAGAGCCTAGATTTCGGGTCGTGACATCGGGTGTCCGCCACAAACTCCTTCATAAACCTCAGCCAATAACTTATATGTGTCTTTGGGGGAGACACATCTCAGGATGGGCTTGGAGAACGACCTTCGATATAGAATATCGTTCCAGACTATGTACATGGCTGTGTTCTTCTTTATCATCTTGGCCGCCAGCTCGTCTTCTGGTAGCCTTCCCTTCTCGATGTAGTCCTTATAGTCTTCAATCCACATTCTTTCCTCGTCATCAAGAATTAGGATCTCTAGTCTCTCATAAGCGGGTTGGTCGGTATGGATGATTAAGGGATTGGACTCTTCTGACGTGGCCATTTTGGATAACAAGTCAGCCTCTTGGTTGTGCTCTCGTCCTACTTGCCTTATTTCCCAGAACTCCAAATTCTTAGTCAGATTCAGGATGAGATCCCTGTATTTACTTAGCATGTGGTTCTCGGTATTGTATTCCCCTTTTACTTGATTCACCACGAGTTGGGAATCACTATAGGCCACTATTTTGTTCGCGTCAAAAAACTTTGCTCGTTCTATTCCTAAGATTAAGGCTTCATATTCTGCCTGATTGTTTGAAGCTGGGAACTTGAACCTGATGAAGTCACGGGCTACATGTTCGCCGCCGGGGCTTGTTAAGTATACTCCAGCACCACTCCTTTCTCTTGTTGTTGACCCGTCTGTGTATAAAATCCAACAATCACTTGGTAGTTCCTCTAGCGGCTCTTTATCTATGGGGAACTTCCTCTTCCTGGTTGTCGGCGTATATTTACTTGAGAACGTAGTCTCGAATAGAAAGTCCACTAGAGGCTGTGCTAACAATGTCTTCCTCGGCTTATAGGTGATATCGAAATCAGTTAATTCGATAGACCAGTTGAGTAGTCTGCCCGAGCTATCCATCTTATGCAGTATCTTTCTGAGTGGCGCGTCGGTATAAACCGTGATTGGATGAGCAGAGAAATATGTACGCAGCTTTCTAGTGGCTATCACTAAGGCGTACGCTATTTTCTCGGCATTAAAGTACCTAACTCGGTTTCTGATAATGCCTTGCTTACATAGTAAACTGGTTTTGAACCCCATTGTCTTCTCGCACTAGTACGGCTGCCACGGCTCTATCTGTTACTGTAAGGAATACCGAGAGTGTCTTGCCCATGATCGGACTGCTGAGCAGTGGAGGAGAGCCCAAGTATTCTTTCAACTGTTGGAACGAGGCCGAGCACTCTGGGGTCCAGGCGAAGTCCTTAGTTCCCTTTAAAGCTTTGAAGAACGGGAGCGACTTTTCTGCCGACTTGGCGATAAACCTTCCCAGGGCGGCTACTCTTCCATTTAGCCTTTGAACTTCCTTAACACATGTCGGCTCTTTCATGTCGACAAGAGCCTGGATCTTCTCCAGATTTGCCTCAATGCCTCGCTGAGACACCATGAAGCCGAGGAACTTGCCTGCCGTGACCCTGAATACACATTTACTAGGGTTGAGCTTCATGTCATTGGCCTTTAAGTTTCTTATGGTCTCAGTCAAATCTAGGATGTGACTTCCCGCCTTGGTTTTTATCACCATGTCATCTATGTAGGCCTCCATGTTCTTGCCGATCTGGGATTTGAACACCTTTTTCACCATCCTCTGGTAAGTTGCCCCAGCATTTTTGAGGCCGAATGGCATCATCACATAGCAGTAGATTCCCCTGGCTGCCTGAAAAGCTGTCTTCTCGATGTCGTCCTCGGCCATCTTGACTTGATGGTAGCCTGAATAGGCATCAAGGAAACTCAGAGTTTCGTGTCCAGCAATTGAATCGACTAGCTTGTCGATCCTTGGAAGAGGGTAGCTATCCTTTGGGCAAGCCTTATTGAAGTCAGTAAAGTCGACGCACATCCTCCACTTACCATTCTGCTTTTTAACCATGAAGACATTGGCTAGCCATTCGGGGTATGTCGCTTCTCTGATGATACCGGATTTTAGCAATTTGTCTACCTCAACCTCGATTGCTTTTTCTTTATCTGTGGAGAAGGCCCTTCGTGCTTGCTTGATTGGTTTGAAGAACTTGTCTACTTCCAGTTTATGGAGGGCGGTGGCTTCTTTAACTCTAACCATGTCTTCCACCTTCCATGCAAACACGTCTAGGTTTCTTCAGAGTATATTGATAAGTTCCTTTCTTTCTTTCGGAGGGAGTTGTTTCCCAATTCTTATCTTCTGTTCTGGGTATTCGGGGTTGATAATGACCTCCTCTAGCTGGTCAACTGGTCTTAGCTCAGTACCATCTCTGAACTCCAAGGTTTCCACAATGATTTGTTTGACCCTCTCCTTGTCTTTACCTTCTAGACTCAAATTCTCCATATCTAGGAGTCTGTCTATCTCGGTATCCATGTGGTCGGGTATTATGGCCCCCGAGCTTGGGACGAGGGCGAGGTTTGAGCCACTCGGCTCGTCCGAAGCTGTGTTCATCGAGATGCAGCCAAATCCATCCAATCCATATGTTACCTCAGTCTCGGTCGTGATATTGTTGTCGTCTAGTACCACCCATTCCTCAGGCATGTCTACTGTTATCACGCCGATGGGAGCTGACATCGTGACCGCGGTCGATTTGGATATGGTGATGTTCCTCTCAGGAGTGTCAATTTCCATTTTGGTTTTTGCTTTCTTGGATTCCATGACGTGTTCCAAAAAATGTTTAGGAGAGCCGGGGACGCAACCAATGCCTGCCGGGGTTGGGAACTTCACCCTTTAGTGAGGGAGGGAGGCAACCAATCCTAATTTTCCTTGAATAGGGGAGCCGAGGATGGCACGGTAATCACTTGCTAAGTCCATAACGATGAACGTGATTGTTGCCGAGGTTTTATAGGGATACTCACCGACTTCCAGTACCAGGTCCACAGTCCCTTTTGCCTTGGCCTTGTGATTCGTGAATCCCTCTAATCTTCCATTGTATGGGGTTAGCATGGTATCCGGCAACTCCATCTCTTTGAAGTTTCTGTAGTAGAGTACATCTTTGGCGGCCCCCGAGTCAATTAGGAGCCTATCTGACTCGCAGTTGTCAATTCTGCCCGTGATGACCAATGGTTGTTCCCTCATCTCCCTCTTTCCGGCTAGTTCATTCGGTGAGAAACTAATCACTTCCTCCCCTTTATGAATCCAAGGGGGGATGTGATAGACCTTACTTAGCTCGTAGATATGTTCCTTTAGCCTTATGTTTGAAGGTATTTCCTCTCTTATGACTCCGATCAATTTTGCCCGTGGCGATCTATCTTCTCGGTCATCTTCCTTCTCGTCATCCTTTGGGCGCTTGTTATCCTTCCTTGCTGTGAATTCATTAAGCTTTCCCTGATCATCCCATCTCTACAATATTTTCTTCAGGGCGTAGCAATTATCTGTCTCATGCCCGTTATCCCTATGGTAGGCACAATATTTGCTCCTGTCCCTTGGGAATTTTGGGTTGTCTTTGAGGGGTTTTGGATTAGGAAGGTTTACCACGTTCATTATCTCGGAGATCAGCTTTGTGAGGGGGTGAAGACCTCGGTCCCTCTGGTTCTATTCTTTCCTCGACTTCCGCCTCCGTTGGTACCTTGGGCCGAGTCAGAAGTGGGTGGTTTACTTTCTCGTCCTCTTTCCCTATCTCGATCTCCGAACATCCGCTTCTTCTTTTCTTCTGCTGTGGCCTTTGCATAAGCCACGTGGTACAACTCAGATTTTGTGAGAGGTTCTCTCACCGACAACTCATGAGTGAGATCGTCTGATCTTTGCCCATTAGTGAAACACGTGATAATCTCCCAATCGTTAAGTCGCTCTTCGATCGAGTCAGCCAGGTTTCTGAATCGATTATAAAAACTCATAGTCGACTCGTTTTTCCCTTGGACTATATTGGCTAGATCTGACAACCTTTTCTTCATCGCCCCTGCAGTAGAAAAATATTTCATGAATCCCATCTTTAATTTCGAGAAAGAATCAATGCTTCCCCTCTCCAGGTCCATGAACCAAGATCTGGCTGCCCCAGTTAATGTACTAGCAAAGGCCTTGCAAAGTACATCATCCTGATTCGACAGTAGTGCCATCATGCCTTCAAAAGCTTGGAGGTGATCCAAAGCGTCTGAGTTGCCGGAATATTTTTCCAGGTGGGGTAGCTTTAGTTGGGGGGTAGGCGGAGAATCTTTGATCCATTGCGAAAAAGGACGCATTGCATCATAATGAGTCTTGGGCTTTCTCTTTCCTTGGTTCATTTCTATGTTATCCAGCCTCTCTTGTAAGTCCATGATGAGCCATTCACTTATTGCAGAGGTGCGATAAGAACTCCTAGGCCTCTCCCTTTCTTTATCTCGGCCTCTTCCATCGACTTGGCTTGTCTCCGGATCATCTAGAGGTTATCTCGGTGGAGTACGGTGAGGTGGTGCCTGCCTCGGTGAGGCTTGGCGTTGGTCTTCCCATCGTCGCCTTTCTCCTAGAAATCTTACATCTGGAGATTCTTCCTCTCCATCTTCTCTTCTCCGGTTTATTTGATCTCTTAAATCTCTTCCTCCATTGTTGACCGGGCCGAGTCGACCTTCTAGTCAGCTTGGTTGAGCAGCTCGGTTTCCTGGGGGGGGCATCACGTGGTTCTTGATGACGTCTGTCATCAGCACGTGGGTTTCCACTACGGTTGCTCCTTTCCCCGTCTCCCAGAACTCCTCTAGTGCCATAGGGTTGGATGAAGGGTGCTAAGGAGTGGTCAGGGTTAAATTCTAGTAGAGCCTTTTTAGCGTCATCTAGCTACTGGAGGGTTAAGATATTTTGCTGCAATAGCATCCTTCGATCGATTGGTGCCGGCCTAGAGGGACCAGCCTCGGTATTCTGAGGGCGCGAAGTCGTTCGCCTTCTCCGTCCATATTGTTGAGTAATCTCAGGTGGAGGACCTCTTGAGCGCGTATGCATTCCGCCTCCCTAAGGTGGTGGAGGGAGCCCTTGATTCAAATGAACATTGTTATTCGCCCTGTTAGGGTGGGTGGATTGAGATTAGCATCTGGTGAAACACTGGTCTCCTGACCGTCGGTGCGAATTCCAGACATGAGAAAATTGAGTTTATCCGGACAGAAAGGTTCTCCGATCGACGTTTCCCGGCAATGGTGTTGGGTTTCGTAGTAACATGCGCAGCGGAAAATAGCATTCAAAATTTTATGAAACCCAAAACCCATAGATCCATTCATATGATTAGATCAAATACTTGCAATATGAATACTAGAAAAAACTAACCCTTGATGACTTTGAATTTGGTCTTTGATCTTGGTGGAGAACTTGAAGCTTTGATCACAAGAGTAAGAACACGAACTTGAAGATGATAAGCTTCACCCTCTAGCGGTATCCACACCACGAACGAATATCAAGAACATTTGATCTTGGTTGCTAGACCAAAATTGTGAAACACGTTTTCACAATTGATATGAACTATATGGAATATTGGTTTGTGTATTATTTTGTTCTTCAATCAAAGATGTCTTAGAACAAAATAAACTCTCTCAAACTCTTTGGAGATTTTCACAAAAGCATTGGCTTTGATTCTGGCCGAATTTTGCTGTTTATATACAAGTTAGACCTATTCCAAATAGGAAACTTGTGTCTAAAACCGTCCAATATTTTTTCCAAATCAAATAAGGAAACCTGTCCCGACATGGTGTGCGGCCGCCCAAAACCCTTTTGCGGTCGCACATCTATCTGGAAGGTTTCTGGTACTTTCTGGACCAAACTGTGCGGCCGCCCAACCCAAACTGTGCGGTCGCCCACTTGTCCATATTTCCAGAAATTCCAAAATTCCAATATAGTCCTTATTTAAGATTCGTTCTATTGTGTGTGACCCTCTAGGATTATACTAAGTTGGCAATGGGTTCAAACATGAAACCATAAGATATGATTAGGTTCTAGCAAACCGTCATACCTACCCAAATAGTATAACTAGATACAAGTTCGCATTCCTTTAGATATGTCATAATCCCTTTATCCACGATCTCATTGAACACAAGTCATGGTCAAACGGTCAACTTGTCTTTGTTCAATACTTCCTCGATTCCGAATATGTTGATAATCCAAATGACATTGATCTAATCAATTCATTTGAGTCCGGCCGAACAAAATCATCAACATCATTCCTACGAGAGGCCTAAGCTTGAGATCTCTCTGAAGAGGGACAAATCCATTCAGCTTATTATTCTTCCCTACGTGAATCCGATTATGCCAATCATACCCTTTATAACTACCCGGTTAAAGGTAGCGTTTGAATATGTCAAACATAATGTTCATCAAGTGGAAGACTATCATAACTTCATGTCTAAGGATTCGAATGACATAACTAATATGAGATATATGTACAACATAGACCATGACATAAATCTCATACAGCGGGTCATGTCCAGTACCTTGTTCCAAACAAGTACCCATAAATCTAACATGATCATCTCATGATCATTTAGCCTTTATACTAGTGCTTAACAAGTACTAGGGACGGAGATTATTATAAGTAAACATGAACAACAATAATAATCAAAACATCTCTTTATTGATATGAAATAAATGATAACAATTACAACGTTTACTAAACATGCCTAGGGCACCACTACCAACAATCTCCCACTTGCCCTAGGCCCAATCTCCCATGTATCTAATACCCATGGACCTAACATGACCTTCATGTTTAGCTTGTGGAAGTCCCATTGTTAGTGGGTCCACGACATTGTCATCAGTAGGTACTCGGCATATATTTACGTCTCCCATATCAACGATTTCTCGAATGATATGAAGACGCCTAAGTATGTGTTTGGATTTCTGATGTGCTTTCGGTTCCTTTGCTTGAGCAATAGCACCATTATTATCGCAATAAAGGTCTATTGGATTAGCAATACTAGGAACCACTTCAAGTTTAGTAATGAACTTCTTAATCCAAACAGCTTCCTTTGCAGCATCCGATGCAACAATATACTCAGCTTCTGTTGTAGAATCAGCGGTTGTACTTTACTTGGAACTCTTCCAGCTTACAGCTCCACCATTTAACATAAACACAAAACCCAATTGTGATCGACTATCATCTTTGTCGGTTTGGAAGCTTGCATCCGTGTAAGCATTTATCACGAGATCATCTTCCATTCCTCCATAGACCAAAAACGAATCTTTAGTTCTTCTCAAGTACTTAAGAATCGCTTTTACAACCATCCAGTGATTTTCACCGGGGTCGGATTGGTATCTACTTGTCATGCTCAAAGCATAAGATACATCCGGCCTAGTACAAATCATAGCATACATGATGGACCCAATTGCCGAAGCATATGGAACATCATTCATTTTCTCACGCTCATCTTTTGTCTTAGGACATTGAGTCTTGCTTAGAGAAACTCAATGTAACACGGGCAAGGTACCTCTCTTAGAATTTTCGATACGGAATCTTCTAATGACCTTGTCAATGTATGTACTTTGGCTTAAACCAAGTAGCCTCCTTGATCTATCTCTATAGATCTTAATGCCAAGTATATATGCAACTTCACCCATATCTTTCATTGCGAAACACTTTCCCAACCAAGTCTTTACGGACTGAAGTGTAGGAATGTCGTTTCCAATGAGTAATATGTCATCCACATACAAAATCAGGAATAGAACTATGCTCCCACTAATCTTCTTGTATACACAAGGCTCATCTTCGTTCTTGATGAAACCAAACTCTTTGACCGATTCATCAAAATGGAGATTCCAACTCCTAGAAGCTTGCTTCAATCCATAGATAGATCTCTGCAATTTGCATACCTTAGAATTCTGTTCAAAACCTTCAGTTTGTGTCATATACACATCCTCTTGTAGTTTTCCATTCAGGAAAGCGGTTTTGACATCCATTTTCCATATTTCATAGTCATGATATGCGGCAATGGCAAGCAGAATTCTTATAGACTTGATCATTGCTACAGGTGAAAAGGTTTCATCATAGTCAATACCATGAACTTGCCTATAACCCTTTGCTACAAGCCTAGCTTTGTAAGTATGCACCTTCCCATCCATGTCAGTCTTCTTCTTGAAGAGTCATTTGCATCCTATAGTTTTTACACCTTCGGGTGCATCAATCAAGTTCCAAACTTGATTGTCTTGCATGGATTGCAATTCAGATTCCATGGCTCTAAGCCACTTATCCAAATCAGGAGAAGACATCGCCTCTTGGTAGGTTGTCGGTTCATCATTCTCAATGATTTCCACCTCATTACTATCCGTTACGAGAAATCCATATCTCTCGGGCTCGGATCGTAACCTACTAGATCTGCGAGTTGCTTGTGTATTTTGAACAGGTTCCACAACTCCTTGTGGTTCTTGTTCTTGTTCCACTACTGGTTCAATGTCATTTTCTGGGTCTCGAATCTCTTCAAGATTTATTTTACTCCCACTGATTTCTTTGGAGATAAACTCTTTCTCTAGAAAGACACCAGTTCGGGCAACAAAAACTTTATTGTCCTCACGGTTGTAAAAGTAATATCCTCTAGTTTCCTTTGGATATCCCACGAAAATACATTTGTCAGATTTGTGTGCAAGTTTGTTAGAGACAAGTCTTTTGACATAGGCTTCGAAACCCCAAATCTTCATGAAAGATAAACAAGTTTTCTTTCCGCTCCACATCTCATATGGAGTCTTTTGAACCGATTTAGTTGGAACACGATTTAGTGTGAATGCAGCGGTTTTTAGAGCGTAACCCCAAAAGGATATTGAAAGATCAACTTGACTCATCATTGATCGAACCATGTCTAACAAAGTCCGATTTCTCCTCTCAGACACACCATTCCATTGTGGTGTTCCGGGTGGAGTTAATTGTGAAACTATTCCACAATTCTTTAGATGATCATCAAATTCATGACTCAAGTATTCTCCACCTCGATCTGATCGAAGTGCCTTGATACTTTTGCCAAGTTGTTTTTCTACTTCATTTTGAAATATTCTAAATATCTCAAATGCTTCACGTTTATGTTTCATTAGGTAAACATACCCAAATCTACTATAATCATCAGTGAAGGTTATGAAGTATTGAAATCCTCCCCTAGCATTGCTACTTAATGGTCCGTATACATCGGAATGTATCAACCCCAATAAGTCGCTTTCCCTTTCACCTAGCTTGGTAAAAGGTGTCTTAGTCATTTTTCCAAGAAGACACGAATCACAAGTATCGTATGACCCAAGGTCACATGAACCCAAGAGACCGTCCCCATGGAGTTTTAAGATACGCTTCTCATTAATATGACCAAGACGGCAATGCCACAAATAAGTATGATTTACATCATTAGGTTTAGATTTCTTATTTATATGATAGACATTGTCATTATTTTCATTCTTGACATTCAAGACATAAAGGCCATTAAATGAATTAGCAATACCATAAAGCACATCATTTAAATAAATAGAAAACTTCTTATTCTCAATAAGAAACTTAAAACCTTCATTATCCAAACAAGAAATTGAAATAATATTTCTACTTAAATCCGGAACATAATAACAATTGTTCAAAGCAAGAATTAATCCGGAAGGTAAAGTGACTTCATAAGTCCCTACGGCTAATGCAGCAACTCTTGCTCCATTCCCCACGCGTAGGTCTACTTCACCCTCTTTAAGTAGTCTCCTATTCTTTAGACCCTACACATTTAAACAAATGTGAGAACCACATCCGGTATCCAATACCCAAGAATCAGTGGTAGAAAGGAGAATATCTATCATATAGATACCTGAAGTCGACGCAGCCTTGCTGCTCTTCTTCTTCTTTTACTCTTCCAAGAAAGCCTTGCAATTACGTTTCCAATGACCAATTTCTTGAAAATGAAAACAGATTGCATCCTTTTATGAATCGGGTTTTGCCTCAGAAGCCTTGGCAACATTTGCCTTGCTTATCTTGGGTTTGAGAACTTTCTTACCCTTTCCTTTGGCACTAGCCTTCTTCCCATCATGAACCAAGAGCATGGGAGAACCTTTCTCCGCAATCTTCATCTCCGCAGTTTTAAGCATCCCATGCAACTCGGAGAGATTCTTATCCATTCCATGCATGTTATAATTCATCACAAACTGATTATAACTCTTATGCAATGAATTAAGAATGAGATTCGTGGCTAGCTCCAATGGGATTGGATAGCCAAGTTTCTCAAGGTGCTCTACATATCCTTTCATTTTCAACATATGAGGACTCACTTGTTGCCCTTCATTCATTTTGCAAGTAGTGAATGCAATAATGGTCTTGTACCTCTCTTGCCTAGCTTGCTCTTGAAACATGGCTCTTAACTCCATGCCTATCTCATAGGCTTCCAAATGTTACAAACTTTGTTGGAGTTTTGAGCACATAGTAGAAAGCATGAGACAACTTACATCTCTAGAATCATTACGATGTTTCTTGTAATTGTCTCTTTCTGCCCTAGGGGCAGTAGGTTCTGGTTCAGCAGGAAGTGGCCCATCGAGAATGTACAACTTATCTTCTTGCCTTAGAACAATTCTTAGGCTACGGATCCAATCCATAAAGTTAGTACCATTCTCTTGGAGCTTATCCTTCTCAAGGATCGATCGCAAAGAAATTGATTGAGTGTTAGTAGTCATTATCTACAAATATGCAAAATTTCCAAAAATTTAATAAGTACCAGTTCCATTAAAGAAATAAATAATGTATTTCTCGAAAAAAATACTCCCACTAAATTATATAACCTTCATATACATCCCATGTATAATATAATTTAATTGGGCTAAGATCCAACTTTAATTTAACTTTTGAGTCCACGGAGGCGAACCGCTCAAAACTAAATTAATTAGGTAGACAATCATGTCAATCATATCCCATATGATTCTTAGATTCTTTTATGAGATTCTTTGAGAAATCCAATTTCAAAAAGCATGTTTAATCTCATCTTTTGCCTAGGCCCAAAACTGTTTTGACGCCTAATTAAGTTCAACCATTTTAAACGTATAGGAACCATTCAATTTAATGCACCTTGCGGAGGCAAGCCCACATCAAATTAATGAACCTCATCTTGCTCATACATGAATAAAATTAATGCACCTCGCGGAGGCGAACCCACATCAAGATCACCCATGTATAAACAAGTGTTTTAATCATGGCATGGCAATAAAGGACTTAAAACATTCTTTGAAGGTTCATCACATATAGCATACAACACATTTATGAGCACATAATACAAACATGTTATGCATCAAGTTTAGCCACTAAATTAATCTCCATTAATTTAAGCATAATATTTATGTGTCATTAGTTTCTCTATAATTATGAGGATGAGACTCTTTGAACTTTGGTTATCATCTTCCAAATCAAGACAACAATAAATGCGGCCGAAACTAAGCCATGAGGCATCCACAATTCCGCACTAATTCAAGAAACCAAGAAAGTAGTCCATGTGGCTGAAACTAAGCAATAGATGGTCTCGATAAACGTAGGCCAATTGTGTCACGACCCGAAATCTAGGCTCTATTTTATTAGTAATAAATAATTATTATTTATTTAGTTGCTTATTTATTTATTAAATTATTATTTATTTAAATATTTATGTGTGCATTTTATGCTTCATAATAATTATGCCTAGCATTTTATTTGAGTCATTTGGGTTAGTGTAGTAATGTTGGGTCTTAATTGTTAGTAGGGAGTGTAAGTATTTGTGTTAGTAGATGGGGAGGGGCCTAAATGTAACTTTTTAAATAATCCTTCTCCTACTCCCTCCCTACTCTTCCTCCTCCCTCACTCTTTCACCTCACCTCACCATCTCTCGCAGCAACTCTCTCTCTCTCCATGTTTGTGGGTAAGTTTTTCCTCCCTACCTTCTCTCTTCAATCTAACCATCTTCCTCTTGTTATTTCTCATTTCTTAAATCATGAAACTTGTTTAGATCGTCGTTAGGATCGTAGAGGGCTAAAAATATTCGAGTTCCGGCAACTTTGAGAAAATTCAAGTAAGTTGCTTTTCCCCCATTTATGCTAAAAATGTTCATCCTATGCTTAGATGATACTATGATTACCATTTATTGCTCCTTTGGTTGATTTTGAGATGATTTACATTTTTATTCATTTTGTGAAATTTGGTATTTGAATCTTGTGTTGGATTTCTAGATGTTGTTATTTAGCCCCATTGCAAGTCTATAAGTTGTTTTGGTTCATAGTTGTGTATATTGTAAGTCTTGGTTCCAAGTATTTGTGAGTTAGTGAAGATTTGGGTTTGGTTTGATTTTGGGTTGAAAATGGAAGAACCCAGATTTTGGCCGGAATTTTCCCCTCCGGTCAAGGGGGAGCGTGCACCCTTTGGGAGGGGGCGTGCGCACCCTTATGCCCTTTGTAGACAATACCTTCTGATCATCTTAGGGCGCGCGCACCACATCTTTGGGGGCATGCGCTCCCTCTTTGTTCAACAACTCAATAAACCTTCTGATGTCCAAGGGCGTGCGCCCCCTTTCCACGCGTGCGCGCGCACCCTCCCCTTGGCTCTTTTTCATAAACCTTCTGATCCTCTAGGGCGCGCGCACCCTTCCTGAGCGGGCGTGCGCCCCTCCTCTGTACAAGCCCTGAGCTTCATCCTCTTGTACTCTTCGTAGACAATCTTCGATAGTTCATAACTCTCTCATCCGGACTCCGTTTTAGGTGTATAAGCTATCGTTTTAAAGCTCTCCTTGAGCTCTTCGAGATGAGTGAGTAGTTTTGGTTGAGTACTTGAGTTAACTGGATCCTTTGTGATCAAATGTGATATGGGAATTGTGTTATCATTGTTGAGATTATTGGAACACTTTAATTGTGTGTTGTTGGTTCATTTCCCTTTCTTGGTGACTTCTTGGTATGGTTCCCTACTTTGGAATCATTAGTTGTTCATCGTTCTAGTATTTTATTACTTAGCATTTATTTGAAAGTCCAGCTGGTATTTGTGGTTGTGTCGGGCGATGCGAGATATTGTGATGGCACCGGCCAAGTCCATTATGGTGTCGACCATTGTTTTGCCCTTATTTTCCTCTTCCAGATCGTCCTTGGTTGAGACGTTTGGAGCATGACTTTGTGGCATGGCTCCCGCCCTTTGTGGAACATTACTTTGTTATTGGTTCCGGTACCGGGGATTTCTCTTCAGCTTTCATGCTATTATGAAGATGATGATTTGTTGATTATTGAAGCTGCGCAGCGACCTTTATTTGGTTTATCAGTTTGGGAAAACCTTGGCTATATCCTTTGTTATGTGTTTATTTCCGCTGCTATCTGATATATGTGATAACTGCTATGTGATATCTATGATTTATTATTGATTATTGCATCATAGCATGTCATGTAGTTGCATTAGTAACTTATTGAAATTTATCTCACCCCCTTTCTTTTATATTTGTTTTTCCTTAACCCCCCCCCCCAGGAGGAAAGGATTAGACTCGCTGATCACGAGGACGTCGCGAGGGTTGAGCTTTTGGGGCAAGTGTATATTGGTGGGTTTACATTATATAAATGTGTAAGTCTTTTAGGGATAGTTGTACCACACTTTGACGTTACTAAGATTTGTATATTTTATTATTTTGTAGTGAGAGCTTATGGGGCTTACACTAGTACATTGTTGTTGTTAAATTGTTTTCCAAAACCTTGTGTTATCATCTTTTGATATGAAATGAAATTTTTATCTCCGATATTTTGGTATTTTGATTTGTAAGTCGACGTCCAGCTCGCGATCTCGGGCCCGCGGGGCTCGGGGCCGCGACAGTTGGTATCAGAGCTACGGTTTGGCTCTAAGTATAAGTCTAGGTGGAATAGTATGACCTAGGAGGGTAGTTGTGTTCAGAGTGAGTAACGGTTGATGTTTTATGCAGGTAATTGTTCTCAATGGCTAGAAGAAGGACAGGTGAAGGTTCTAGTGGGGCTCAGAATCAGAATGATCTTCAGGAAGAGAATCGTGCCATGTTCCAAGGCATGTTTGAGGTGGCCATGAAGGCTATTCATGACCAAGGACCGAGAGTAGAAAAAGCACCACCACCCCGATATGGTTTGGAGCAATTCTTGAAACTAAAACCGGCAGAGTTTGATGGTGAGCCCGATGTGAAGAAGGCCGAACTATGGGTCGAGTCTATGGAGAAAATCTATGATGTGTTTGGGTGCACGGACGAGGATAGGGTCCGGTTCGCGGCTTATAAGCTTGTGGGTGCCGCCGAGCATTAGTGGAAAGGAGTTAAAGCTAGTTGGGATGACACTCACACTGTGTATGCATGGGAATTGTTTGTGCGAAAGTTCAAAGAGCATTTCATTCTGGTAGTGGATCAGAACCGAAAGGAGATCGAGCTTCTCAACTTGGAGCAAGGTTTGTTGTCTATAGCTCAATACTCGGCTAAGTTCACAGAATTAGCCCGGTATTGTGACTATCTTGTGAGGACCGAAGAACAGAAGGCTATGAGATTCATCCGGGGTTTGAAGAATTCTATCCGTACTCAGCTTATAGCCCAGAGGATTATGACATTCCAGGATGCGGTGGACCGTGCCTATCTTATAGAGCAAGCTATTGGGGAACATAAGAGGAAGACTGAGGTAGCCAACCCGAGTAAGCAAGGAGCGCAGAGCAAGTCACAACCAAGGATTGATAACCGAGCTAACTTTGGGGGACAATCTCAGTTCCGAGGGCAACCGATCCCAAGGAACCCGGGTACCACTTCCGGGAACCAAGGGAACCAAAATAGGAGACTTTGTTCCTATTGCCAAAAGGAAGGCCATTCAGAGGACCGTTGTTGGAAGAAACAAGGAAGGTGTACCAATTGTGGCCAAATGGGGCATTATGTGAGGGATTGTCTGAGGAATAGAGGTCAACCGTCTGGGGTAGGAGCTGGGGCTCCACAGGGTCAGAAAAGGGATGCTACGGGAAAGGCCAAAGTCCAAGGAAAAGTGTTTGCAATGAATCAACAACAAGCCACAGATGATCCCACAGTTATTGGAGGTATTTTTCTATATCTAATGTGAGCGCGCGTACGTTAGTAGATCCAGGATCATCTCATTCTTACATTTCTGTGCAATTTGCTTCTTTGTTAAATGCTGCATCTGAGTCTTTGCCCTATGTGTTATAGGTGTCAACTCCTATGGGAGAATTTTTGGTGACCGATAGAGTCTTCCGTGCTTGTGACGTGCTTATATGTGGTCATGTCTTGTGTACGGACTTGGTAGTCCTTCCTATTCAGGACTTTGATGTTATTTTGGGTATGGATTGGTTGAGCAAGTTTCATGCTTCGGTCGATTGTCGTAGAAAGGTCGTTAATTTTTCCATCCCTGATGTGCCTAAGTTTACTTTTGAGGCTATGCCTTTTGGTAGAAATTTTCGTATCATTTATTATGTGAAAGCGAGAAAATTATTGCATCGTGGTTGTGAGGGGTACTTGGTTAGTGTGCTTGATACTAGGAAAGAATCCCCTAGTTTGGAGAGTGTTCGGGTAGTTAGGGAATTTCCCGATGTTTTCTCTTCTGAGTATGATATGCCTCCAGACCGTGAGATAGAATTTTGTATAGATCTTTTGCCGGGTACGGCTCCAATTTCAAAGGCACCGTACAGGTTGGCTCCCGCAGAGTTGAAGGAACTAAAGGTTCAATTACAAGAGTTGCTTGATCGAGGGTTTATCCGCCCTAGTGTTTCCCCGTGGGGAGCACCGGTTTTGTTTGTGCGGAAGAAAGATGGTTCGTTGAGATTGTGTATTGACTACCGAAAGTTGAATCAGGTTACGGTGAAGAACAAGTATCCTCTACCTCACATTGATGATTTGTTTGATCAGCTTTAAGGCTCAGTTGTGTTTTCTAAACTTGATTTGAGGAGTGGGTACCATCAGTTGAAGATTCGATCTGAGGATATTCCGAAGACTGCCTTTCGCACTCGTTATGGTCATTATGAATTCTTGGTTATGCCGTTTGGATTGACTAACGTGCCGGCCGTGTTTATGGATTTGATGAACCGGGTTTTCCATCCTTATCTTGATTCATTTGTAGTGGTCTTCATCGACGACATTCTTGTCTACTCTAAATCTCGAGAGGAGCACGAGCAACATTTGAGGACAGTTTTATCCATTCTTGCGAGGGAGCAGTTGTTTGCGAAGTTTAGTAAATGCGAATTTTGGCTCGAGAAGGTTTCATTTCTGGGTCATGTTATTTCTAAAGACGGGATTTCTGTGGATCCTTCAAAGATAGAAGCCATAGTGGATTGGAAGAGACCCGAATCAATTACCGAGATCAGAAGTTTTCTGGGTTTAGCCGGCTATTGCAGAAGGTTTATAGAAGGGTTTTCAAGGATTGCTACTCCGATGACTCAGTTGACCCGGAAGGATGTACCGTTCGTGTGGAGTGAAAAATGTCAAAGTAGCTTTGATGAATTAAAGAAGAGATTAACTACGGCTCCTATTCTTGCGTTACCGAATGGAAATGATGATTTAGTAATTTACAGTGATGCTTCGAAAGAGGGTTTGGGTTGTGTTTTGATGCAGAATGGGAAAGTGATTGCGTATGCTTCGAGGAAGTTGATCCCTAGTGAACAGAATTATCCTACTCACGACATGGAGTTAGCGGCTATTGTATTTGCGTTGCACAAATGGAAGCATTACCTATATGGAGCGAAGTTCGAGATTTTCACGGATCACAAGAGTTTGAAATACCTCGTCTCTCAAAAAGAATTGAATAACCGACAGCGTCGATGGATGGAACTTTTGAAGGACTATGATTGTACGATTTCTTATCACCCGGGAAAGGCGAATGTGGTCGCCGATGCGATTAGTAGGAAGTCTTATGTGGCTTCGATGATGGTCCGTGAGTGGAAAATGCTTGAGGATGTTCGAGATTGGTCTCCTCATGAATCGAGACATGGGGCTATTTTTACGAATATTAGGGTATCTCCGACCCTAATTCAGAGGATAAAGGAAGCTCAGAAAGAAGATCCCGAGTTGGTGAAGATAATGGGTAAATTGAAGGAAAAGAACTTCGAGGATTTTTCTTTGAGTTCGAGTGGAGTTTTGACTTTCCGTGGTCGTTTGTGCGTACCCGATGTTGGTGGAATAAAGAGGCAAGTTTTAGATGAGGGTCACAAATCGAGGTATACTATTCATCCGGGTAGTACGAAGATGTACCAGAATCTGAAGCAACATTTTTGGTGGAATAATATGAAAAGGGAAATAGCGGAGTATGTTTCGAAGTGTTTAACTTGTCAGTAGGTCAAAGCCGAGCATCAGAGACCCGCGGGACTACTTCAGCCGTTAGAGATTCCGGAGTGGAAATGGGAGCATGTGACCATGGATTTCGTTACGGGACTACCTCGTACCCGTAGGAAGTATGACAGTGTTTGGGTGATCGTGGATAGATTGACCAAGAGTGCACATTTCTTGCCTATTGACATTAGGTACTCGATGGAAAAGCTTGCGACCCTTTACATTGATGAGATTGTGAGATTGCATGGGGTTCCGGTTAGCATTCTGTCAGATCGAGACCCGAGGTTTACTTCTAGATTCTGGAAGGCGTTTCAGGAAGCTTTGGGTACAGATTTGCGATTCAGTACAGCTTTTCACCCTCAGACCGACGGTCAATCCGAGAGGACCATTCAGATTTTGGAGGATATGTTGCGAGCTTGTTCGATAGACTTTTCCGATTCTTGGGATAGACATTTACCGTTAGTGGAATTCTCTTACAACAACAGTTATCAGGCTAGTATCGAGATGGCACCTTATGAGGCCTTGTATGGGAGAAAATGTAGATCGCCTATCTGTTGGGATGAGGTCGGTGAAGCGAAGATCGTGGGTATTGATTTGCTTCAGGATTCAGTTGAGAAAGTTAGAGTTATCCGGGATCGATTGAAAACAGCCCAGAGTCGACATAAGAGCTATGCAGACAACCGAAGGCGAGATCTTAGTTTTCAGACCGGTGATTTTGTGTTCTTGAAAGTATCTCCGAAGGTGGGTATTCGAAGGTTCGGGAAGAAAGGCAAATTGGCTCCGAGGTTTATAGGTCCGTTTGAGATTTTGGGGAAAGTGGGACTCCTTGCATATCGACTTGCGTTACCGCCATCTTTGGACCGGTTGCATAATGTTTTTCACGTTTCTATGCTTCGGAAGTATGTTCATGATCCTTCTCACGTTCTACCGAGGGTACCGGAGGATATAGAGCCCGATATGACCTACGAGGAACGACCGGTTCGGATTTTGGATACCAAAGTTCAAGAGTTGAGAAACAAAAGCATTGCGTTGGTTAGAGTTCTTTGAAGGAATCATAATATTGAGGAATCAACTTGGGAGCTTCGTGATGAGATAGAGTGGAAATTTCCGTGGCTTTTTAATTCGGGTAAGTCTCGTTAAAATTCGGGTCGAATTTTCTTTAAGGGGGAGTGAATGTCACGACCCGAAATCTAGGCTCTATTTTATTAGTAATAAATAATTATTATTTATTTAGTTGCGTATTTATTTATTAAATTATTATTTATTTAAATATTTATGTGTGCATTTTATGCTTCATAATAATTATGCCTAGCATTTTATTTGAGTCATTTGGGTTAGTGTAGTAATGTTGGGTCTTAATTGTTAGTAGGGAGTGTAAATATTTGTGTTAGTAGATGGGGAGGGGCCTAAATGTAACTTTTTAAATAATCCTTCTCCTACTCCCTCCCTACTCTTCCTCCTCCCTCACTCTTTCACCTCACCTCACCATCTCTCGCAGCAACTCTCTCTCTCTCCATGTTTGTGGGTAAGTTTTTCCTCCCTACCTTCTCTCTTCAATCTAACCATCTTCCTCTTGTTATTTCTCATTTCTTAAATCATGAAACTTGTTTAGATCGTCGTTAGGATCGTAGAGGGCTAAAAATATTCGAGTTCCGGCAACTTTGAGAAAATTCAAGTAAGTTGCTTTTCCCCCATTTATGCTAAAAATGTTCATCCTATGCTTAGATGATACTATGATTACCATTTATTGCTCCTTTGGTTGATTTTGAGATGATTTACATTTTTATTCATTTTTGTGAAATTTGGTATTTGAATCTTGTGTTGGATTTCTAGATGTTGTTATTTAGCCCCATTGCAAGTCTATAAGTTGTTTTGGTTCATAGTTGTGTATATTGTAAGTCTTGGTTCCAAGTATTTGTGAGTTAGTGAAGATTTGGGTTTGGTTTGATTTTGGGTTGAAAATGGAAGAACCCGGATTTTGGCCGGAATTTGCCCCTCCGGTCAAGGGGGCGCGCGCACCCTTTGGGAGGGGGCGTGCGCACCCTTATGCCCTTTGTAGACAATACCTTCTGATCATCTTAGGGCGCGCGCACCACATCTTTGGGGGCGTGCGCTCCTTCTTTGTTCAACAACTCAATAAACCTTCTGATGTCCAAGGGCGTGCGCCCCCTTTCCACGCGTGCGCGCGCACCCTCCCCTTGGCTCTTTTTCATAAACCTTCTGATCCTCTAGGGTGTGCGCACCCTGCGCGGGCGTGCGCCCCTCCTCTGTACAAGCCCAGAGCTTCATCCTCTTGTACTCTTCGTAGACAATCTTTGATAGTTCATAACTCTCTCATCCGGACTCCGTTTTAGGTGTATAAGCTATCGTTTTAAAGCTCTCCTTGAGCTCTTCGAGATGAGTGAGTAGTTTTGGTTGAGTACTTGATTTAACTGGATCCTTTGTGATCAAATGTGATATGGGAATTGTGTTATCATTGTTGAGATTATTGGAACACTTTAATTGTGTGTTGTTGGTTCATTTCCCTTTCTTGGTGACTTCTTGGTATGGTTCCCTACTTTGGAATCATTAGTTGTTCATTGTGCTAGTATTTTATTACTTAGCATTTATTTGAAAGTCTAGCTGGTATTTGTGGTTGTGTCGGGCGATGCGAGATATTGTGATGGCACCGGCCAAGTCCATTATGGTGTCGACCATTGTTTTGCCCTTATTTTCCTCTTCCAGATCGGCCTTGGTTGAGACGTTTGGAGCATGACTTTGTGGCATGGCTCCTGCCCTTTGTGGCACATTACTTTGTTATTGGTTCCGGTACCGGGGATTTCTCTTCAGCCTTCATGCTATTATGAAGATGATGATTTGTTGATTATTGAAGCTGCGCAGCGACCTTTATTTGGTTTATCATTTTGGGAAAACCTTGGCTATATCCTTTGTTATGTGTTTATTTCCGCTGCTATCTGATATATGTGATAACTGCTATGTGTTATCTATGATTTATTATTGATTATTGCATCATAGCATGTCATGTAGTTGCATTAGTAACTTATTGAGATTTATCTCACCCCCTTTCTTTTATCTTTGTTTTTCCTTAACCCCCCCCCCCCAGGAGGAAAGGATTAGACTCGCTGATCACGAGGACGTCGCGAGGGTTGAGCTTTTGGGGCAAGTGTATATTGGTGGGTTTACATTATATAAATGTGTAACTCTTTTGGGGATAGTTGTACCACACTTTGACGTCACTAAGATTTGTATATTTTATTATTTTGTAGTGAGAGCTTATGGGGCTTACACTAGTACATTGTTGTTGTTAAATTGTTTTCCAAAACCTTGTGTTATCATCTTTTGATATGAAATGAAATTTTTATCTCCGATATTTTGGTATTTTGATTTGTAAGTCGACGTCCAGCTCGCGATCTCGGGCCCGCAGGGCTCGGGGCCGCGACAAATTGCATCCACAATTCCACATGGATCTCCAATCTTTGAATCAAGAACTTTGTTTCTCAATTTTAGCAATTATGAACTCTTCATAATTCTATCTTCGTTTAATCTTTGAAACTTTGATTGCGATCAAGTTTGGGAAGCACAATCTCGATGAACGTAGATTAGCCATCCAAACCTTGAACCAGTCTTAGAATCACAAGACTAAAACAAATAGGAAAATCAAACCCCAAGATCCACACCAAAACCAACTACCCAAAACCCATTCCAGATCAGCAGGTCTGGCCTGGTTCTGTTACGGGTTTGGTTGGTACCTTTTGAAAATTCCAAATCTAATCAAAAGGCAAAAAGAATCAGTATTCTGGTTGCTTTGTGCGGCCGCCCAGAAATCACTGTGCGGTCGCCCAAACATGTGCGGCCGCCCACGTGATTCTGTGCTGTCGCACAGGATGATCAGAAGGCAATTTTAAAGTTCAAAAATATGTCTCAAAATTGTTTTTCCCCGATTATTAAAACCATGATCCAATCAGAATTAATAATCAAACAATTCAGAATCCATCATAATATTTATTGTGATTGAATCGTGCGATTAAAGTTGCAAAACAATAAACCACATAAAATCACATAACACATAAACATCATAAATGCAATATTCATATCATGTTAGGCACATAAACAATTTATATACACAATACATGATCTAAGTATTGAAATAATCAACAAGAACGGGGCTCTGATATCACTGTTGGGTTTCATAGTAACATACGCAGTGGAAAATAGCATTCAAAATTTTATGAAACCCAAAACCCATAGATCCATTCATATGATTAGATCAAATACTTGCAATATGAATACTAGAAAAAACTAACCCTTGATGACTTTGAATTTGGTCTTTGATCTTGGTGGAGAACTTGAAGCTTTGATCACAAGAGTAAGAACACGAACTTGAAGATGATAATCTTCACCCTCTAGCGGTATCCACACCACGAACGAATATCAAGAACACTTGATCTTGGTTGCTATACCAAAATTGTGAAACACGTTTTCACAATTGATATGAACTATATGGAATATTGGTTTGTGTATTATTTTGTTCTTCAATCAAAGATGTCTTAGAATAAAATAAACTCTCTCAAACTCTTTGGAGATTTGCACAAAAGCATTGGCTTTGATTCTGGCCGAATTTTGCTGTTTATATATAAGTTAGACCTATTCCAAATAGGAAACTTGTGTCTAAAACCGTCCAATATTCTTTTCCAAATCAAATAAGGAAACATGGGACAAATCCATTCAGCTTATTATTCTTCCCTACGTGAATCCGATTATGCCAATCATACCCTTTATAACTACCCGGTTAAAGGTAGCGTTTGAATATGTCAAACATAATGTTCATCAAGTGGAAGACTATCATAACTTCATGTCTAAGGATTCGAATGACATAACTAATATGAGATATATGTACGACATAGACCATGACATAAATCTCATACAGCGGGTCATGTCCAGTACCTTGTTCCAAACAAGTACCCATAAATCTAACATGATCATCTCATGATCATTTAGCCTTTATACTAGTGCTTAACAAGTACTAGGGACCGATATTATTATAAGTAAACATGAACAACAATAATAATCAAAACATCTCTTGATATGAAATAAATGATAACAATTACAACGTTTACTAAACGTGCCTAGGGCACCTCTACCAACAAATGGAACCAAACTGATAATGCCAAAAACGTCGTCTAGCGGTTCGGATAAATCCAGCAATGAGAACTTCCCCGTTCGGATCTGCGCATAATGAACAAACGTAAACTACGCTGGGGCTTCACCGGCGAAGGCCCTCCGGCGAAAGAATAAGAATGCGGGTTGTGTATGAAATAAAGAGAAATCAATTGATTATAATTGTGAGCCAAAATAGTTCATTACCCGTTTCCTGTGTAGAGGACCTGTTTATATAGGCGTGGGTGAATGAGTCCTGACTTGTCAAGTAAGCCAGAATGCTCGTATTGATCTAGGACTCATATTCCTTGGAGATAGACTCCTGATAAGGATTATGATATCCCAGTTATCTTGTAGAGGATATATCCTTGTTTAGATAAGGATTCTTGGTTCTAGAGTTGTAATAGAACTCTGTATGTGTGGACTCCCTATGATAATGGGAGGTTTCGGATATAACTCGGCCCGTCATCCAGCCCGGTTCATTATTGAGGCCGACTAGGGATTAGGCTTCTTGAACTCAGCCTAGGCATGAGCTGCCTGCTCGGCCTAATTGATGTCGGCCCTAAGTTGTGGGCTTCTTATGAGATATAGACCTAAAGACTATGGGTCCAATTTAACCAAGTTGGTTTATGTCGTTCATGGGATGATGGGGATTTCTAGGTGAAGTGGAGGAGGAAGAAAGGAGAAAATGAGCAAGAAGAGAAGACGTTGGGGCAGAGGGATTCATGGCCGTGTTGGTTCCGCCATGAATACTTGTGAAGAAAACAATTAAAGTGGGATGGAAGTTGTTAACCTGAAGAAGGGAGAAACGAGAAAGATAGTTAAAAATAGGCAGCATGGATCATATACATCAGTTATTAGCGTGTGTTAAAAATGTCGGTTTAAATATTTTAAGTATCTGTATAAATATTTATAAATATTACTAATATGAATGATATTCATTTTGTAACACTAACATAACAATGACACTTGGGGGGACAAAACTTTTCTAAAACCAATTTTATGGTGAGCGTTACGAAAATCTGATTTTTCTAACTCAAATTCAATACTCTCTTCATCTCAAAACAGCTTTTACTATTTTGAACTTTGAAGATGCACAAGAATTAGTGAGAGATTGTGTTGGGTTAATGCCTTTGAATTTGGGACACCAAGTTAAAGGGTTAAACAACAGAGAAGATTTTGCAATTCCTTGGCAGAGCAGACCTAGGTCCGGGCGCACCAAACACATGACCCGGGCGAACCTAAGGAGGTCCGGGGGCGCAAGAGTAAAGACCCGGGCGGACCTAGGAGAAAAGGCGAATCGAAAATCTTACGTCAGAAATTGGCATTTGGAGATCCGGGCGGGTGCAGGAAGGGGTCCGGCCGGACCAGGCCAGATCCGGGCGGACCAAGGTAGCAACCCGGGCGGATCATAGGCCAAATCGCAGAAGGATTTCAGACGACGTACAGATTCATAAAAGGGAAGTTTTTCAAGTCAGTTTCGTACTAGAATTCCAAGTTCCTTCGAGACTTTGAGATAGACTTTACTGGTATAAATAGAGGCCATTAGTTTAGATCAAAGTAACTGATTTTGTCTCAGATAAATTAGAGTCCTCAGAGAAGGTCTGTAATTCTACAGTTACACAGTTAGGAATTTTGTGATCAAAATTCGTGTAGCAGTAATAGTGAGATCTTGTAATCGTTTCTCCAGATTGATAATAATATTCTCTCCCTTCCCCGTGGACGTAGTCAAGTTGGTGAACCACGTATATCGGTGTTCTTATGATTGCTCGCTTTTCTTATCAAGTCTTGTTATTGCTCTAACAAGTGGTATCAGAGCTCTGGTTGTTCCAGAACTTGGTTCGTGGTTGGAGGTTCAGGGATTCCGCTGCAGAGAACAAGAAGATGGGTCAAGGACCAGATTCGATCGAAAAGTTCAATGGGAAGAATAGTTTTTCTCTCTGGCAGATCAAGATGAAGGCTTTGTTGATAGACAAAGATTTATGGGAACCGTTGGAGATTGCAATCAGGGATCGTAAAGATCCCAAGGGTAAGGCAGTCACCACAGAGGGTACAGTAGAACAGTCAGAGAAGGACAAGATAGCAGCAGTGAAAGAGGTTGCGGCATTGAAGAAGTTAGATCAGAAGGCTCACGCCAAGATCATCAGACAGTTGGATAATGAGATCCTAACCAATGTTGCAGGAACAGACTCCGGAAGCGATCTTTGGTTGAAGTTGGAAGATATGTACATGACACATTCATTGACTAACAAGTTATACCTGAAGAAGAAGCTATATGATTGTCGTATGACTGAAGGTACGCCCATAAATGATCATCTTGATAGATTCACTTCTGCATTACTTTAACTGCGTAATATAGGAGTAGTTGTTGATGATGAGGATGCAGCCTTGCAGCTTTTAGTATCTTTACCTATATCTTATAAATATTATGTCGATTCGTGCATAAACCGTAAAGATGGGATCTCTCTAGAGGAAGTGAAAACTTCTCTCAAGACGAGGAAATTGCGTCGAAAATGAGGCAGGTACCCAGTCATCAGGTTTGGTTGCTAGTAGTAGCAACAGCAGGGGTTCTAGTGGGAGGAAGAACAATCAAGCTAATTCTTCACACAAGAAGGGTCTGAAACCTGGGGATATCTGTAATTTCTGCAAAGAGAAGGGGCATTGTAAGCTCGATTGTCCCAGAAAGAAGCAAGGCAAGGCACCAGTCACAGCAGAGGCTATAACAGCCAGAGATTATAGTTCAGATGAGGATTATGCTCTAGTAACATCAGAATCAGCATGCGCATCTGATGCGTGGATTCTTGATTCAGGAGCATCTTACCATATCAGTCCTAGGAGAGAATGGTTTACCGGTTATAGGCAGATAGTTGGCGGTGATATAAGCATGGCTAACAGTGAAGTCTGCAGGGTTGTCAGTATTGGTTCGATCAAGGTCAGGACTCATGATGGTAGGGTTGCCACTTTGAACGAGGTTCGACACGTTTCGCTTATGATGAAGAATCTGATTTCTCTTAGTCAGTTAGACAACAAAGGGTTCAGTTTCAAAGGTAAAGGTGGAGCAGTTAGTGTCTGTAATGGTTCAGAAGTGATGCTGAAAGGCCTTAAGTGGGGCTCCTTGTATTTCCTCCAAGGAAAGACGCTTGCAGACTCGACTATGGCTGCATCAGAAGAGGTGAACAAGGGAGATATATCTAAGCTGTGGTACATCAGGCTCGGTCACATGAGAACTCGAGAGATGCATGAGTTGACTAACAGAGATCTTCTTTATGGCCATAAGAACAAGGATCTTAAAGGCGTTCTGGATTACATCCACTCAGAGAGTTGGGGACCTTCACGTCAGGAATTTCTAAGGGGGCACAGATATGTCTTGTCTATGGTTGATGATTATTCGAGGAGGCCTAAGGAATTTCAAGGACTGGAAGACGGTAGTGGAGAACCAGATAGAGAAGAAAATCAAGAAGCTCCAAATCGATAATGGTTTGGAGTTCTGTAGTACTTTCGATTCATTTTGCAGAGAGGTGGAGATTTCTAAACATCTCACCAGCAGAGGCACGCCACAGCAGAATGGTGTAGCAGAACGGATTAATCAGGCATTGCTTGTGGGAGCATTGTGCATGCTCTCCAATGCAGAGTTGTCTAAACGTTTCTGGGTAGAAGTGCTTAGTACAACATGTTACTTGATTAATCATGGACTTCATACCGGTATTGGCCTCAAAGTTCCCTATGAGGTATGGACTGCTAAATCCATGATTGTTTCAAGTTTTGGTGGTGTTGATAAACAGGTGGAGCAACAAGATACTGAAGAGTTAGCTGTCCCATAGTCAGATGTTGAAAAACAGGTGGAGCAACAAGATACTGAAGAGTTAGTTGTCCCACAGTCAGATGTTTATCAGGATCCAGCAACAGAGACAAAGACTGAAGCACCAGAAAGTTCAAGTTCAATTCCTAAAGAACATGGGTTAGCACAAGGAGGGTCTAGAAGAGATAATTTCAGGAATGGATTTGAAGACTTGGTGTCTTATGCACTGCTGGTTGCTGAGGAAGTGGAGTCCGTTCTTATGGAACCTTCTAATTTCAATAAAGCAGATACATGTTCAAAGTCATCTCAGAGGTATGCGGCTATGGGCGATGAGATGGAGTCTCTTCACAGGAATAAGGCTTGGAAGTTGACTACAAGGCCAGAAGGCAGGAAGATTGTGACTTGCAAGTGGATCTTTAAGAAAAGGGAAAAGAAGTCACCGGCAGAAGGGTTCAAGTATAAAGCTCACGTTATTGCAAGGGGTTTCACACAGAGAAAGGATGTGGACTACAATGGGATCTTCTCAACAGTGGTCAGACATACTTCGATCAGAGTGTTGCTAGCAATAGAGAGAGAGATATACATGACAGAGTCGGAAGGACTCCAAGTTCCTAGTAAGGAAGATCAAGTTTGTAGATTGAAGCAATCGCCTAGGCAGTGGTACAAGAGATTTGACAGCTATGTGATAGCAGCAGTCAAGAAGTCAGGGATTCAGAAGCTGAAAGGCTTGGTCGCAGAGATGAAGGGTTTGGGTAACGCGAAGAGAATTCTAGGTATGGAGATCTATAGAGACAGAGTCAAACGGAAACTGTTCTTATCCCAAAAAAGATACATCAAGAAAGATTCAGAGAGGTTTGGTAGGTCAACAGCTAAGGCTATAGATACTCCGGGTGCAGTGAATGCACAGACAGTCGCGTTTGGGCCCAAATCGGCTGAGGAGAAACATTAGACTTCCAATAATTCTTGAATACTCTAATTGAGACACCGGATCTTCTCTATTCTTTGAAAGATGAAGATTTTGGTCAAACGGAGTACTTGCAATTCCATTGTCATCCTTACTAAATTTCTCAAGAATTTTATCCACATAATGAGTTTGATTTAATGCAAGTCCATTGGATATTCTAGAAATTTTAACTCCAAGCATTACATCCGCAACGCCCAAATCCTTCATGTCAAATTTTGAATTCAACATGTCTTTGGTGGATTTAATCATCTTATCATTACTCCCAATGATAAGTATGTCGTCTACATAAAGACACAAAATAACATAGCCATTTTCCGTGGTTTTAGTATAGACACATTTGTCACATTCATTTATTTTAAATCCACTTTGCATCATGGCGTTATCAAACTTTTTATGCCATAGTTTTGGTGCTTGTTTTAAGCCATATAATGACTTTACTAACTTACACAGCTTGTTCTCTTGTCCATGTGCAACAAACCCCTCGGGTTGTTCCATGTAAATTTCTTCTTCTAAAGCTCCATTTAGAAAAGCCGTTTTTACATCCATTTGATGTATTTCAAGATTTCTCAAAGTGGCAATTCCAAGTACAACTCTTATTGATGTTATTCTTGTAACGGGAGAATATGTATCAAAATAGTCTAGGCCTTCTTTTTGTCTATAACCTTTAATTACAAGACGGGACTTATACTTGTCAATTGTTCTGTCCGCTTTCATTTTTCTTTTGAAAATCCACTTATATCCTAGTGGTTTACTTCCCGGAGGAAGATCCACTAATTCCCAAGTGTGATTTTTCAAAATGGAATCAATTTCACTTTTAATTGCTTCCTTCCACAAAAGTCCTTCCGAAGAGCTAACGGCTTCTTTATAACTTTGTGGCTCACTTTCTACCATATAGGTTAGAAATTCCAGACCAAATGATTTTTCAACCCTAGCTCTTTTGCTCCGTCGAGGTTCCACCTCTTCTTCTTCTTCGGTTTTATCTTGTACGTGTTCTTCTTCTATTGAATCTATAACCCTAGTCGATGAGCTTGCCTCATTTCTTGACTTACACAGGAATATATTCTCAAAGAAAGACACGTTTATAGATTCCATTATAGTATTCTTGTGTATATCTTCAATTTTTAAATCATACACAAGAAATCTATAAGCACTACTATTATGTGAATACCCAATAAATATGCAATCAATAGTTTTCGGCCCAATTTTCACCTTTTTAGGTGGAGGTACGGCTACCTTAGCAAGACACCCCCACACTCGTAAGTGTTTGTAACTTGGTAGTCTTCTATGCCATAGTTCATAAGGGTTTTTGTCTTGTTTCTTTCGGGGTATTCTATTTAACACGTAGTTAGCCGACAACACGGCTTCTCCCCACATGTTATCTGGTAGTCCCGAACTTATTAACATTGCGTTCATCATTTCTTTTAATGTCCGATTTTTCCTTTCGGCAACACCGTTTTGTTGGGGTGTATAAGGTGCGGAGGTTGTATGTTTAATTCCATTTTGTGCACAAATTGCTTCAAATGGAAATTCATATTCACCTCCCCTATCACTTCTTAGCACCTTAATTTTCCGGTTTAATTGATTTTCAACTTCATTTTTATAGAGAGTAAACTTCTCTATAGCTTCATCTTTACTTTTGTGAGGATACACATAACAAAATTTTGTGCCATCATCTACAAAAGTCATAAAGTACTTATTGCCCCCATGTGATTGTGTTGATTTAAAATCACATAAATACGTATGAACCAATTCAAGTGGTTCACTATGTCTTTCAATTGAATGGAATGACCTTCTTCTTAATTATGCTTCTACACAAGTTTCACACATTTGTTTACAATCAACTTTAAATTTTGGAATGAAATTTAAATTTGTTAAACGGAGTATAGAATCAAAATTAACATGTCCAAGTCTAGCATGCCATAAATTATATGACTCAAGCAAGTAAACAGAAAAGATATTCATTTCATTAGCCTTTGGCTTAACTGTAACGCCCGTCCTAATTTTTGTTAAATTCTTGACTAGCATATTTATATGCGATTTTATTTGAATTAATTATTTAACTACTTTAGAAAATTAAGGTGGTTAAATGTCAAAGTTGAAAGTTTAGGGGCCTTTTTGTCAAAGTTAGAACTTAAGGGGTCTAGTTGCAATTCTTGGATAGTTGCAAGTATATCTTGGGTTGCCTTCTTCTCAGAAAGCATTTTACCCAAATCATTCTCGAACTTTCCTCTGTTTCATAAAAGGGAGTTCAGTTTTACCCTATTCTCGACTCCTTGGGATTAATTATCCCTCTGTTCGTGATTCTGATCCCGGATAAATATTCGTGGCGCTGAATAGAGCGTTCCAGGCCGATCAGAAATTTATTTGGGTAACCTTGATTTTGGACTAGGTAAGTTATTAGCTCCCCCTTACTTGCAATAACATGCATATATGTTATTCCCGATACTTGTTCTTGTTAAAATTGTGTTTTGAGCAATTTTTGTGATACTTGTAATTTTGGGACGAAGGGAGTATAAATATACTGCGTACGTATGAAAGAAACTTGAAAAAAAAAATGTTTTAAACTTGGTTACCCTCCTGGGTTTGTTAAGTGGATTAGTAAAAAAGTTACTCCTATTCGTGAGACGGTAAAATAGTAACTTGATTTAAATATTATTAGAAAAATTGTACCATTATTTGTGGTACGGGGAAATCAATGGAAGTATCCCTAAATGATTATATTAGTATATTAGAAAATTATACTTATACTTTTGGGGACGGTGAAATTCTTAAATGGAATAAAGGAAAATTATTCTATTGTTTGTGGGACGGTAAAAAGAATGAAATATACTTGAAAGTAATGTTCTGAACTTGTTTGGATGTTATGGGTATTGCCTAAGGGTTAGTAAAAGTATACTCCTACACTTGGGATGGAGAATTTGTAAGTATAAAAGTCTCTGTTGAAATAAGAAAGTGTAATTGAAATAAGTGATTTAAGCTTATTATATGTCCTGGGTAATGTTAAATTGTGAGTAGAAGTTACTCCTATGCTTGGGACGGAGAATTCTAAGTCTGGAAAGAAATCTGGTATTTGCTGAAAATTGTACCAGGCACCCGCCTGGTGGTCCACCAAGCGCCCGCCCTTTTCAACAGAAGTTTTGAGTTTCAAAAGTGCTTCAATGAGCGCCCGCCCGGTCTACCATAGGCGCCCGCCCGGTCCCCTGTTTCAACCAAAGTGTTTTAAATCTAAATTAAATTGAAAGCTTATCCCTTGTTAAGGTATATAGCCTTAAGATAAGATGTCCTAGCAAGTGTTGTGAGACCTTAGGGGCATCAGAAGTGAGTCTTGAATATGATTACTCATTAAATAAAATGAGAACTTGAGTATAAAAGGAAGAACTCTTTTATATGTCTTGAAAGTGCTATGAACAAGCATTTATGTGTTATGCTTTTCTTGGAACCTATGTTTGTGCACCTTGAGAGCACCAAATTAGTGTCTTGAGCTCGAATATCCTATGTAGGGGATTATGAACTTGTAAGTATGAGTTGTATAGCTCATTTTATTTAATTTGAACTCGAAGTATTCTTGGTCTAGGTTTAGGGTACTACCCTAGATGGCCTAGATGAGTGTTGTAGAACACTCTAGTACTGAAAAATAGTTCAGTTGTGAACAAATGAAATGTGGACTTAAATCATAATTAAATGATAACTTGAGTATAAGAGTAGTAACTCTTTTATGTGTCTTGAAGTTAATGTTTGTGTACCTTGGGGGCACCAACTAATGTCTTGAGCTTGAATGTCCTAAGAAAAGGATTTGAAAATTAGTACGTGAAAGATGTATAATTCATCTTCCTAGCTTGAACTTGAAATATAAGATAATTAACTCTTGTACATGTTTAACCATCCAAAGAAATGGATTGAGAACTTGGATATAAGATGATAAAGTCTTGTATATGTATTGAATGTCCTGAATGTCTTGAATGTCTTGAATGTCTTAAATTGAGACAGTAACTTGAAGTATAAGACAATAAAATCTTGTACATGATTTGAACATCCAAATAATTGGATTAAGACTTGAATATAAGATTATAAAATCTTGTACATGCCTTGACACCAATATATGTGTATGGTAATAAACTTGAAAGATCCTTGATGTGTATATGAAAATCTTGCATATAGTTACTTGATAGAATGTGGCTTCTTGATTACTTGATACATAGTATGAATAACCGAAAGAGTTGGGATATGGGATTAGATAGAGAATAATTAACTCTACTACATATTTGAATTTAATACGTGTGTATTATAAGTGCTATGACCAAACATGAAGTGCTAGTAATTGGTTTTAATCGTGTATATACTCAATGAAGTATATAAAGAATAAAGAAGATATCTTGTCTTGAAATGGGTTCCTAAAGAAAATAGGGACTAGTGTAATATGAAGATAATTCATATAATCGTGAATACTACAATTTAAGTTAATAAGAATAACTTCAGAACACAATATGTGTGGGAAAATGTATTCGATTACTAACGATACATATACGTGAGATATGACTGTGACTAGGTATGATGTGACCTATTCTACTACGTGTTTAGAGTCTAAGGTATTGGGCTCTATTTGATAGTAAGGGTATCGTGATACACACTTTAATGTGTTAAACGTGATATGAATATGTACGTGCAAACTTGGCATGTGACAAAGTTATACAGAATGATATACCCTACTACTTGTTTGAGGTCTGTTATTAATAGACTCTAACTTGGATTGACCGTGTTATATGGACACTCTACGTGCCATTGTTAGATTGATTTGTCTTCGCAATGATTGCGTACGTGTACTTGTATTCTCGTGAGCACATGATACATGATTACATGGTGCATATTCTCGTGAGCACATGATACATGATTATATAGTGCATAAAGACTGGTCCACTAATATGGGACTTAGTTCTATTCTCGTAGTTCAAGTAAACATCTACTTGTGCATTCTTGTGTGAGTCCAGCTGGCTTATTTGGTTCAGAGGGGTGTATAGGTTCACGCTTATTGCGAGGGCTAGGGCATAAGCGATAATCGTGGGTCTATGCATTCGGTCTGTTTTTCCCTTACTACCGGCCATAGTAAGGGCTTAGCATCCTATATTGGAGCAATACGCCTGATATAAGTGAATGCTAATCTCGTGAACACCTCGTGAATCTTGTTCTTGTGAATGACACTGGTTACCGGGTCTTCTTATATACTGCATAGCAGTCTCTTGATCTTGATTGTGGTTGTCCTCAGCTATACAAGCATCGAAAACAATGGTATTCTTGGGAGAAATAAGGAAGGATTCAGGTAATGATACGTGATAGGCCTATGTGCATCTTGGTGAGTTGGTCTAGCCTCTCACACTACTTGACTACTTGTTACCTGATCATATCTTGAGCTTGATTACTTGTTGAGTTGGCTTAGCCTCTCCTATACTTGTTACTTGATGATACTTGATATATGATTTCTTGAGTATCTACTTGAATTGCATGATAACATGTCATGTAGTTGCATGTTAATAGCTTACTGAGATTTATCTCACCCTTTATTTGTTCCCCCCCCCAGGAAAGCAGGGGATAGTACGCAGTGAGGCTCGACATAGCTGGGAACGTACTTCGCAAGAAGTTCTTGTTTGAGACTAGTGTCCTTTTACACTTTGGTAAGGACGATGTTGTATGAGTTGTTAAACTCAGGGCTTGTTTGGGGTAGACTTGTGTAGTACTTGTTGTCTCTAGACATCTCTTGATGCCAGATTATGTTCTAGGCATGTCTTCCGCTGTATGTAACCATGTTTGGTTTTAATTTTCTTGGTCTACAACTCGTTGTGAGCTATCTTAGCTCCTTACTCTTGAGTATATATAGCATGTCAGTTTGTTTCTAACAGGTATTGTTCCTGTTTCCCGTTAGTTTTTTGTTCCTTGTTAGTTACGCGCACCAGGTTCGAGGTTCTATTAGGGGATCCCGGGACTTGGGGCGTGTCAGTTTGGTATCAGAGCTATGGTTAGCTCTAAGCCTGGATAGGGTCTACGGCATTCGTGGGTTGGCTTATGGGTGTGCTTCTGACATTGAGTGTTCCTTTACTTGTTGTTATACCAGGCATAGGACTGGTGTTGATAGTGTTGATCCAATTGGATTAGATGGTTTGAGAATCGAGAGCACGAGTCTTTAAAGACTTAGGCGTATCTATCTAGTCTAGTGGACATTGTTTCGTGCTATATATGCATGCTTGTCCTTATCTCTTGAATTACGTGGAAGTGTATTCTCTAGTAAGAGACTACATGCTTGATATTGTTATGAATAAGAGCTTGATAGAAGTGTGGGTGATAACACCCTATACGTTCTATGTTAACTTGGTTATGTTACCTAGATGGGACATTGATGTGATACGTGTTATGGCTTGGCTCTTACGTGTTATGATTTGGCTTTCTATATGTTATGCCATTCTTGTTTGCCACAATAGATTGTGAATAGTTCTATGCTAGTATGCTTAACTATTTTTATGAGTATGATATAATTATGTATAATATTCATGTTCTGCATTGAAAGTTCGAACAGTGTTATCGAGATTGTACTGGGTATTTAACCTATGTGATTGACAGTGGAATTTCTACACCAAACTAGATGGATGTATCCATTCTTGATAAGATCTCAGCTATAATTTCTACTGAGTAATACCTGTTACTTGATGAGAAACTTGGGTTATCTTGAGTTGTTACAGTGCTGACATCTGGATTAATGTTCTTGACCTCGATTGAGTTAAAAGAGTTGAAAATTCAACTTGAGAAATTTCTTGATAGAGGATATATTTATTTTGAAGTGGATGCCTGAAGTAAATATCTTTGTTGACCTATAAGTGGAAACAACCAAGGTACGCGTGTTCTTGAGATTTTCTTGATCTTGTTAGAGATTCATTAATGAATTTCGAAGGCAGCTCTATCGTTAATTATTTGACACCGAGAGCTACACCTTTTCGATGGATTTTCTCGATGGATTGATAAACGTGAAGTCAATTTTTAATATTGAAATGATGGATGACCACGACTTCAGTATTTGAGATTTCCTAGTGGATTTGACTAGTATTACAGTGATCTGGAGGATATGACCAGTTCTATTATTTCTAGTGGATATGTCAAGTTTCACCAATATAGTGGATTGACTAATCGAGTCTGTTTGACTTTATGTGTTTCGATGTTATAATTGATACATCTGGATTGCATAGAATATTTGTGAGCATACGTGTAATATCTATTTGTGAGTATATGTGTATAGTCTTGATGCTCTTGAATTCTATTTGTTGATTATATATGTTATAATCTTGATCAGTAAAATTCGAGGATGAATTTTCTTTAAGGAGGGGAGGATGTAACGCCCGTCCTAATTTTTGTTAAATTCTTGACTTGCTTGTTAAATTCTTGACTATATGCTATTTTATTTGAATTAATTATTTAACTACTTTAGAAAATTAAGGTGGTTAAATGTCAAAGTTGAAAGTTTAGGGGCCTTTTTGTCAAAGTTAGAACTTGAGGGGCCTAGTTGCAATTCTTGGATAGTTGCAAGTATATCTTGGGTTGCCTTCTTCTTAGAAAGCATTTTACCCAAATCATTCTCGTACTTTCCTCTGTTTCATAAAAGGGAGTTCAGTTTTACCGTATTCTCGACTCCTCGCGATTAATTATCCCTCTGTTCGTGATTCTGATCCCGGATAAATATTCGTGGCGCTGAATAGAGCGTTCCAGGACGATCAGAAATTTATTTGGGTAACCTTGATTTTGGACTAAGTAAGTTATTAGCTCCCCCTTACTTGCAATAACATGCATATATGTTATTCCCGATACTTGTTCTTGTTAAAATTGTGTTTTGAGCAATTTTTGTGATACTTGTAATTTTGGGACGAAGGGAGTATAAATATACTGCGTACGTATGAAAGAAACTTGAAGAAAAAAAAATGTTTTAAACTTGGTTACCCTCCTGGGTTTGTTAAGTGGATTAGTAGAAAAGTTACTCCTATTCGTGAGACGGTAAAATAGTAACTTGATTTAAATATTATTAGAAAAATTGTACCATTATTTGTGGTACGGGGAAATGAATGGAAGTATCCCTAAATGATTATATTAGTATATTAGAAAATTATACTTATACTTTTGGGGACGGTGAAATTCTTAAATGGAATAAAGGAAAATTATTCTATTATTTGTGGGACGGTAAAAAGAATGAAATATACTTGAAAGTAATGTTCTGAACTTGTTTGGATGTTATGGGTATTGCCTAAGGGTTAGTAAAAGTATACTCCTACACTTGGGACGGAGAATTTGTAAGTATAAAAGTCTCTGTTGAAATAAGAAAGTGTAATTGAAATAAGTGATTTAAGCTTATTATATGTCCTGGGTAATATGAAATTGTGAGTAGAAGTTACTCCTATGCTTGGGACGGAGAATTCTAAGTCTGGAAAGAAATTTGGTATTTGCTGAAAATTGTACCAGGCACCCGCCTGGTGGTCCACCAAGCGCCCGCCCTTTTCAACAGAAGTTTTGGGTTTCAAAAGTGCTTCAATGAGCGCCCGCCCGGTCTACCATAGGCGCCTGCCCGGTCCCCTGTTTCAACCAAAGTGTTTTAAATCTAAATTAAATTGAAAGCTTATCCCTTGTTAAGGTATATAGCCTTAAGATAAGATGTCCTAGCAAGTGTTGTGAGACCTTAGGGGCATCAGAAGTGAGTCTTGAATATGATTACTCATTAAATTAAAATGAGAACTTGAGTATAAAAGGAAGAACTCTTTTATATGTCTTGAAAGTGCTATGAACAAACACTTATGTGTTATGCTTGTCTTGGAACCTATGTTTGTGCACCTTGAGAGCACCAAATTAGTGTCTTGAGCTCGAATATCCTATGTAGGGGATTATGAACTTGTAAGTATGAGTTGTATAGCTCATTTTATTTAATTTGAACTCGAAGTATTCTTGGTCTAGGTTTAGGGTACTACCCTAGATGGCTTAGATGAGTGTTGTAGAACACTCTAGTACTGAAAAATAGTTCCTTTGTGAACAAATGAAATGTGGACTTAAATCATAATTAAATGATAACTTGAATATAAGAGTAGTAACTCTTTTATGTGTCTTGAAGTTAATGTTTGTGTACCTTGGGGGTACCAACTAATGTCTTGAGCTTGAATGTCCTAAGAAAAGGATTTGGAAATTAGTACGTGAAAGATGTATAATTCATCTTCCTAGCTTGAACTTGAAATATAAGATAATTAACTCTTGTACATGTTTAACCATCCAAAGAAATGGATTGAGAACTTGGATATAAGATGATAAAGTCTTGTATATGTATTGAATGTCCTGAATATCTTGAATGTCTTGAATGTCTTAAATTGAGACAGTAACTTGAAGTATAAGACAATAAAATCTTGTACATGATTTGAACATCCAAATAATTGGATTAAGACTTGAATATAAGATTATAAAATCTTGTACGTGCCTTGACACCAATATATGTGTATGGTAAAAACTTGAAAGATCCTTGATGTGTATATGCAAATCTTGCATATAGTTACTTGATAGAATGTGGCTTCTTGATTACTTGATACATGGTATGAATAACCGAAAGAGTTGGGATATGGGATTAGATAGAGAATAATTAACTCTACTACATATTTGAATTTAATACGTGTGTATTATAAGTGCTATGACCAAACATGAAGTGCTAGTAATTGGTTTTAATCGTGTATATACTCAATGAAGTATATAAAGAATAAAGAAGATATCTTGTCTTGAAATGGGTTCCTAAAGAAAATAGGGACTAGTGTAATATGAAGATAATTCATATAATCGTGAATACTACGATTTAAGTTAATAAGAATAACTTCAGAACACAATATGTGTTGGAAAATGTATTCGATTACTAACGATACATATACGTGAGATATGACTGTGACTAGGTATGATGTGACCTATTCTACTACGTGTTTAGAGTCTAAGGTATTGGGCTCTATTTGATAGTAAGGGTATCGTGATAGACACTTTAATGTGTTAAACGTGATATAAATATGTACGTGCAAACTTGGCATGTGACAAAGTGATACAGAATGATATACCCTACTACTTGTTTGAGGTCTGTTATTAATAGACTCTAACTTGGATTGACCGTGTTATATGGACACTCTACGTGCCATTGTTAGATTGATTTGTCTTCGCAATGATTGCGTACGTGTACTTGTATTCTCGTGAGCACATGATACATGATTATATGGTGCATATTCCCGTGAGCACATGATTACATGGTGCATATTCTCGTGAGCACATGATACATGATTACATGGTGCATATTCTCGTGAGCACATGATACATGATTACATGGTGCATAAAGACTGGTCCACTAATATGGGACTTAGTTCTATTCTCGTAGTTCAAGTAAACATCTACTTGTGCATTCTCGTGTGAGTCCAGCTGGCTTATTTGGTTCAGAGGGGTGTATAGGTTCACGCTTATTGCGAGGGCTGGGGCATAAGCGATAATCGTGGGTCTATGCATTCGGTCTGTTTTTCCCTTACTACCGGCCATAGTAAGGGCTTAGCATCCTATATTGGAGCAATACGCCTGATATAAGTGAATGCTAATCTCGTGAACACCTCGTGAATCTTGTTCTTGTGAATGACACTGGTTACCGGGTCTTCTTATATACTGCATAGCAGTCTCTTGATCTTGATCGTGGTTGTCCTCAGCTATACAAGCATCGACAACAATGGTATTCTTGGGAGAAATAAGGAAGGATTCAGGTAATGATACGTGATAGGCCTATGTGCATCTTGGTGAGTTGGTCTAGCCTCTCACACTACTTGACTACTTGTTACCTGATCATATCTTGAGCTTGATTACTTGTTGAGTTGGCTTAGCCTCTCCTATACTTGTTACTTGATGATACTTGATATATGATTTCTTGAGTATCTACTAGAATTGCATGATAACATGTCATGTAGTTGCATGTTAATAGCTTACTGAGATTTATCTCACCCTTTATTTGTTTCCCCCCCCCCAGGAAAGCAGGGGATAGTACGCAGTGAGGCTCGACATAGCTGGGAACGTACTTCGCAAGAAGTTCTTGTTTGAGACTAGTGTCCTTTTACACTTTGGTAAGGACGATGTTGTATGAGTTGTTAAACTCAGTGCTTGTTTGGGGTAGACTTGTGTAGTACTTGTTGTCTCTAGACATCTCTTGATGCCAGATTATGTGCTAGGCATGTCTTCCGCTGTATGTAACCATGTTTGGTTTTAATTTTCTTGGTCTAGAACTCGTTGTGAGCTATCTTAGCTCCTTACTCTTGAGTATATATAGCATGTCAGTTTGTTTCTAACATGTATTGTTACTGTTTCCCGTTAGTTTCTTGTTCCTTGTTAGTTACGCGCACCAGGTTCGAGGTTCTATTAGGGGATCCCGGGACTTGGGGCGTTTCATTAACCACCATTACACTTAGCTTGAACAAGCCATCATTGACATAGCCTTTTCCTACAAACATTCCACTCTTAGACAAAGTAACTACATTGGATTCAAACACAATACGAAAACCATGCTTAATTAAAAGCGATCCGGACACCAAGCTCTTCCAGATTTCGGGCACATAAAGCACATTATTGAGGGTAAGCTCTTTCCCGGATGTCATCTTCAAAACCACTTTTCCTTCACCTTTGATCTCGGATGTGGTCGAATTCCCCATGAATAGCTTTTCGTCATCCTTAGCAACAAAGTTACTAAACATGTCTTTGTTGGAGCACACATGCCTAGTTGCACCGGTGTCTATTCACCACTGATTTGGGTTTTAACCCACTAAATTCACCTCGGAAATCACAGCCGCGAGGTGCATCTCGGACACATCTTTAGCAATGCCTTCAACCAGATTTGCTTCACGAGCCTTCTTGGGCGCCTTGCAAGCATAAGACTTGTGGCCTTCACCACCACAATTGTAACAAGTTCCAAGGAACTTCTTCTTGGAAACACCACCCTTAGGTCCCAAGTTGGACTGTTTTGACCCAACCTTCCCTTTCCCCTTGCCATGGCCTTTTCCTTTGGAGCTTTGACCATGCTCCACCACGTTGGCCTTAGCAACACCGGAGATAAACTTTTTCTCAGCATTTCTATTGCCTTCTTCAATACTCAATCGCAGAATGATCCCCTCAACATCCATTTCCTTTCGCTTATGCTTAAGGTAGTTCTTGAAATCATTCCAAGAAGGAGGCATTTTTTCAATTATAGTAGCCACTTGAAAGCTTTCACTTATGACCATACCCTCGGCTTGAATTTCGTGCAAAATAGTTTGAAACTCATCAAGCTGAGACTTCACACTCTTGCTGTCCACCATCTTAAAATCAAGAAAACGATCAACAATAAATTTCTTTATTCCCGCATCCTCAATTTTATACTTGTGGTCCAAAGACCCCCACAATTCCTTAGCAGATTTCTTTTCATTGAACACATTATACAGAGAATCTGAAAGCGAATTCAGGACATGGTTTTGCACAAATAGTCCCCGTGTTTCCATGCTTCAACCGCAGCCAAAGTGGTAACATCAGTTTCATTCTCACTAAGCTTCGGCATATGCTCTTTTAGATATTTAGCCAAATTCAAGGTAGTGAGATAGAAAAGCATATTTTGTTGCCAACGCTTGAAATCATTGCCAACAAACTTCTCGGGTCTTTCAGCATGAGGAGTCGTAATGTGAACTGTTGTGGGATTAGTCAAATTAGCCGAGCCACTTCCACTTCCAGTTTGAGTCACAGTTTCGGGTCCTTTTCCAGTTTGGGTTTCCTTTCCAGCAGTGTTGGTATCAGTCGTCATCTGAAACACAACAACCAGTTAATACCTTGAGTATAACCAGTTCGTATGAATCTGTAATCAGTTCCCTCTGTTGGGAAAATAAGTCTTAAGATTGTTAGCGGTTTACAATAGAAAGAACAAGAAATAAAGAAAATAAACTGGAAATACAGAAAGTAAAATTGATCGTTGTTTGCACGAGCCCAATGCTAGTCACTGTCTCCTTAAGACTTATTCGTCCCCTCACCACGTGTGCTTGAGTTTGTTCGGAACGCTAGCCTCCCAGGATAGAACGTGCGGACCGGGGGCACTTTGTACCTAAGTTTCCCGGCGAGTTGAACTGTGCTTTGACAGTATCACCACTACTGTTGATGCAAGGAGGCCAAGGGAAATGTATAAAACAATATGAAGCAAAGAAAATGATGGAGGAGGATTGTATGTCAGTGTGTCCAAACTATTGGTGAGCACTCCTTTTATATCTGCACAAAGCCAAGGATCACAAACTGAAAATCTGGCATTAACCCGAGAATTAAACACAATTAATTTCGGGTTATTTCAGTTTTTATTCACTGCAATCAATCTCGAAATTAAAGCAGCAATCAATCTCCTTGCAGTTACAAATGTTTTGTTTTGAAATCAAAACTGCTCATTATTTTGATTCACAAGATCAAAAAATTTAACAAAAGGTGGGCTTGTCTAGGAAGGCAAATTCGGTGCTACATTCGTGTCCGCAGGACGCGCACATGCATGAGTACGCAACTCGCAAGCCAAATTGGAACTTTTTTGCTCCGCCTGCGAGCGAGAGAGAGCCTCTATGCTACATAATCTTGAACACTACTCTAGTGTCCAAGTCTATATACTAGCAATAAGTTCATTTTCCTTCCAATGTGGGATAACCACATTTTCACTTTCCAAACCACTTACTTTGAGCATTCATATCTCATTCATCCAATAACTATTTTTGACAAATTAATACTTGATTTCATTCTTCTCATGGAGTAGAACACAAACCCATAATTAATTTTGTCATTGGACAAAATTACCCTTATGAAAATTCCTTATAATTTCCTTCAAATCACACTTTTTCCAACAGTAACACCTTTTTAAAAAAAAAAATAGTTCATTTTACTCATCTTTCAACTGTAATACTAACTATAATTACATGTAACACTAACAATAACTAAATGTAATTATCTTTATACTGAAATGTAATAGTGTTTTTGCAGAATATTTTTTTTTTTGAGTATTTTATTTTATTTTCTGAAAGAAAGTAACATTTGAATAATAACAACTTATATACATGAATGTAATTGTTTGTACAAAGTAAATGTAACACTTTATAGTAGACGAAATTGTACAAATTTCTATAGATAATATAATCTATTACATGTATCATGATAAATTGAACTCATTGTAACTTATTATTTGTAAACATATGGATATACTATTATACAAGTAAACGTAACTAATTTTACAATGTTATTATACAAGTAAAATGTAACATTCATTTATAAAAATTGTTACTTTCTCATTTTTTTACAATGTTACTAAACATGTTTTTTTAGTTCTAAAGTGTAAATGATTGAATGATTACTTTTCTACACATATGTGTTACAATTATGTATAAATACTGTTACATATAATTAACACGTTTTGTTACATTTCAATTATAATAAGTATTACTTTTGGAAAAAAAAAAAAACTGTTACTTTCCGGTACATATGTATTACTTTTATGTATACAAACTGTTACATATAAGTAACATGTTTGTTACATTTAGTTATAATAACTATTACTTTTAGCAAACGGAAAAAACACCTAACAAAAATATAAAAACTTAAAAAAAAAAATTGTCTGCGGGTCATGTGTCCGGGTCGCGGGTCGAAAACACACCAATAACTGGGATCTATGACCCGTCTCTACTATGAGATGGGTTTGATGTTCTCATACAAATTTTATCAAAAAAAATTAATGCAAGTTATTTTAAAGCGAAATAGTATTTAATAGTAATTGTTTACTTACAAAAACGGGAAAAACATCAAAACAGTTGGGCCCCTACTAGACCACAAATGTACCAAACTGACTGGAATAGTAAATGAAATCAGGTCAGAGTCCTTTTTGGTCCACACAGCCCAATAACTCAGAGGTCCAGCCCAGCCCATTGCCAACCATCAGTACCCAAATTATCAGAAAAATCAACAGGTAAATATAAAGTCACAAAAAAGTGCTATAAAATTTGGTTTACAAAATGATGTGTCAAGATTTTATTAGTGTTTTTAACTAGAGTGTGCCGGGTCCATTATCGATGTAACCAATAAATATCGTCACCTCATTTTGTATCCTTGTATCCATCATTTTGTAAACTTCTTTTGTGCCCCTAGCATTGCCCAAATCAACAACTTCACCTTAACAAATTGCTCCAATAATAATAATAATAATAATAATAATAATAATAATAATAATAATAATAATAATAATAATAATAATAATAATAATTAAGAAGATGAAGATTATCTGATAAATGATTGCTGTTAATTTGATTGATTTTTTTCTCAAAAATTTTTTGGATGAAATTTTGACCAATAAATTAATTACCTCACTTTGATTATCCTTATGAAAGTTGTTTTTTTCAACTTTTTTTTGTCAAAATAGTTAATTTGACCAATAAAAATTGAGACTATGTTTTGAAATGGTTAAAGCATTTGGATTGGTCCAATGAAGTAGAGCTAATTTTGAATTTTAGGCTCTGTTTAGTTAAGCTAAAAATTAAGCTTTTAAAATGTAGAGCTGAAATCATTATACGGAGTATTTCTTAATTTTGTAAGACTTCAGTTTGTTTGGTAATTGAAACTACACTCATCTGAATTTAATCAAAATTCTAAAAAGAAAAAAAAACAAAAAAAGTAGTCTTATTTCTATTCACTTAATTTTTTTCCCGCTTATTCTCAAACAAATAGTCATATTTCTTAAAAAATAATTAATTATAATTCAAGTAAAATATTATTTGTCAAATCATCTTTTATTTTGGTCAATAATAATAATATTTGAACATTTTCTATTGGTACTCCCATTTGTCCCACATTAATAAATTTCCTCTTCACTATTTTGGTATATTTTATTAAACTTTGAGAAAATAAAATTGACAAATTTAATTATGATACTCTATTAAAATATTATCAAAAAATCTAATATTAAATTTTTTACATTTTAATTTGATCAAATTTTATTTTTCTAAAATAAAATATTTCAACAAAAAAAAAGTAACATTGAATAAATAAATAAAGACAAAAACTTGTGTGAGACGGTCTCACGCATGAGACGGGTCTCGTTGAGAGTGTAATTGTTTACTCATGTACTGCCGGAGCGGGACAAGCCCATTAATCTCTCATCGAAACCCGTCTAATGTGTGAGACCGTTTCACAAAAGACTTCCACATAAATAAAAATGTTGATGAATGGATTTGAACCCATTCCCTTTCTTTATCTTTCCTCCTCTTACTTTGTTTTACAAATTTATTTTTTTATGTAATCATTTGACTATGATCCAAATTTATTTTTTACAAATGCATACTTCATGTTGATAGAGGGAAGATCATATCATTAATTAATAATATTAAAATAAAGTGAATGCTATACCAGCCTATAAATAGCCAAACCGGAACCAGATCGGAACCGCCGAACTGGCCCCAAACTAAAACCGGAAAGCCCGTAACCGCTCGGAAAATCGAAACCGTAGGAACCGGAACCATTTTTGATAAGGGCCGGTGAAGGTTCATACCCCCAAAAAACCGTGAACCGGCGGTTCCGAACCACCAAAAATTGCCAAGACCAAACCGTGAACCGGAACCTTGAACCTGAACGGCGACATAAAATGCGGCAGAAACAGTTAGAAACCGCCAGAAACCATCAAATTTCTGACGGTTTCGTCAAAAATATCCGTTACTAACGGTAAGTAACAGGAAATTGAACAAATTATAGCCGTTTGTCTGAGTTTTTTTGACCAGATTGTATTTATAAAATGATTTTTTTATTTCTTTTTCTAAAAAATAAAAAATATATATAAAAATAAAACCGTGAACCGTCCGAACCGTAATCGGAACCGGAACTGGGACAAACACGGCCTGTTAACCACCGATTTCAAACCGAAACCGTAACAGGTACCATTAATGGCCGACCCTAGCCTGTTATAAGAGGGGAGTAAGTTTTTTTAAAAAATTACTCCCTCTGTCCCGCTTTAAGGTTTTTACTTTCCTTTTTAGTTTGTCCAATTTAAGGTTCTTACTTTGTTTTATTACCTAAAATGGAAAGTTCACACTTGTCATTCTTACAACAAAAACTTTTTACCCACTTTCTCTTTCCCACTTTACTTTTTATACTCACAACATTTACTTTTTCTTAATCTCCGTGCAACGTCAAACTAAAACTAAAAACTTTAAATTAGGACGGAGGGAGTATATTTTTTTAAGGAGGGCGTAAGTTTTTAGTAAAGCTAAAAATAAAAGACCTAAAAAACTATATATATGTCCCACTTCCATTACTCCTCATCGTTCGCCTTCCTCTCTCTCATACATAGACCAACGTACTGAATTCAATTCACTCTCGTTCCTATCTTATGAACAAAAGGAATGTTTTTATTTATTCACAACAACAACACACATATCACCTCCAACTCCAATCTCTCCCGCCCTTCAATCTCTCTGTAGATCCCTTTCTAGTTGAATCTCTCCCACCCTGTAATCTCTCTTTAGATCTCTTTCTAGTTGAATGATTTGAATGCCTAAACATTCGCTTAGATTCAGCTCAAACTCACTCTCTAATTAGTGGATAACAAGTCTTCTAATCCACTCCACCATTATAGGAATCCTCCTCATCCATAATCTCTCTCTCTCTCTCCCAATCTCTCCCAACAGATTAGAAGTTTATAGTTATAAAACCTACAAACACTTCAATCCTTTTTTTCCCATCAACAACACGTTTTCTTTTCACCTAAATGCCTCTTTTCTCTCATCATATCCCATTTCATTTTCTTGAATCTCAAAGCCAATTTTCTTGAATTTTTACCCTTTTTCTTTTTTTGGTATGGACTTTTTGAGAGAGATTGAAGGTAAAAGAGCACATGATCATTTCAGTATGTCATCAAGATGCATATGGGTACCGGGTCCGGTGATCGTCGGAGCGGGTCCCTCCGGTCTAGCGGCGGCGGCATGCTTGAAAGAAAGAGGTGTACCAAGTGTGGTTTTGGAGAGATCCAATTGTATAGCTTCATTATGGCAACTCAAAACCTATGATAGACTAAAACTACACCTCCCAAAGCAATTTTGTGAGCTGCCCTTAATGCCTTTCCCTGAGGAATATCCAACTTACCCTAGTAAAAGACAATTTATCGACTATTTGGAGGCGTACGCGAGGCGATTTGGGATTAATCCGGTGTTTGGAGAGAGTGTGGAGAGTGCTGAGTATGATAATAGTGTAGGGTTTTGGAGGGTGAAGTGTGTGAGTGGTGGTGGTGGTGGTGGTGTGGTGGAGAGAGAGTATGTTTGCCGGTGGTTGATAGTGGCTACCGGAGAGAATGCGGAGGCGGTGGTGCCGGAGATAGAAGGGATGAGGGAGTTTGGAGGGGAGATAAAGCATACAAGTGAGTATAAGAGTGGGGAAGAGTTTAGAGGGAAAAGGGTATTGGTGGTAGGGTGTGGGAATTCAGGAATGGAAGTTTGTTTGGATCTTTGTAATCATAATGCAAAGCCTTCACTTGTTGTTAGAGATGCGGTAAGCATAATTACTTGTACCATTGACTTTTTTTTATTATTTTTACCAGTACCTTTGACTTTTAAAATCTTGAATTTGGAACTACGCCAAATTTATTTTACTCTTATGGTTATATTGCCAGATATACTTTTTAGGTCCTTTGTCAATCTTGACATGATTTTCAAAATAACACCAGAAAGTGCATAATTGTCTTGATTTGTTTTTAATTATATTAGAAAATCTAGAATCTGAATCCTTTTCTTCAAAAAAAAAAATATTCTCATAATTCTTACGTCTTATAAAATCAATGCCGGTTTTATGATTTATTTTAGTCCATTCAAATAAAATCTTGATTTATTTCGACTACCAAACAGTTAGACTGAGTTCGATGTATTTGGGGTATTAGACAAATTGCAATATTTTGAACTTTATTTAGATTCCTATAGCTTACCTGCATCTGCTCATTGTTTCATAAAAATACCAAAAAGATAGTATCTTTAATTAGTAAAAGAGAAATCCTAATCATAAGAAAGCAAAAGTAAAAAAAAAAAAAAAATCTTTGTTTTTGATTATTTTTATATGACAAAGTTTAGATTTCATAACTGTAAAGGAGCCTTTAACATATATGGAATCCAGTGATCAATGGCACTCTAGAATGTTAGCCCCTCCAGAAGGGAAAAAGGGTGTTTCCCCTCTCCATTAACTCTCCTTTTTTGTTAGTCACAATCTCCTTTTATGTCCTTTATAAAATTTTGTGGCCCTTTTTTGTTCTTTTTTTTTCTAAATGAAATTATTTATCTTTTGTTATGTTAATTAGGTTCATGTCCTACCACAAGAGATGCTAGGAAGATCAACTTTCGGGCTGTCCATGTGGTTACTCAAGTGGTTCCCCATGCGCCTTGTCGATCGATTCCTCTTGATCATATCTTGGCTAATGCTCGGTAACACTTCACAGTTTGGTCTCGACCGCCCTAACGTGGGTCCCCTTGAGCTAAAGAACTTGGCTGGAAAAACTCCGGTGTTGGACGTCGGAACCCTAGCCAAGATCAAAAGTGGAGATGTCAAGGTAATTGTTCCAACTTATAATATAAAGCTTCTCTCTAATAGTAAAAAAAAAAAAAAATGTTTGAATTAAACTGTTGATGTTCCATTTGTCCCACATAACTTGAAGGGGATGGTGACTCAGTTATAATATAAATTATGTAATAGTTGTTCTTATTTATGTGAATATTAGTCGCTAACTGTGTTTTTTTTTAATTACTTTTGTAGGTATATCCCAGCATTAAGAGATTAACGCGCAATAATGCAGAATTTGTGAATGGGAGAACGGAAAATTTTGATGCAATTATTCTAGCAACTGGTTACAAAAGCAATGTACCGTCTTGGCTAAAGGTACTACTTTTTATTCGACTTTTCCTAACCTAAATTATTAAGGATGTTAAAGAAACCAAAGAAGTTAGCGAAAAAATAGGTATGGGGTTTTTAAAATCTAGTTATTTGTCTTCTCAGGAAAAAGAAATGTTTTCCGAGAAAGATGGATTGCCTAGAAGACCATTTCCTAATGGTTGGAAAGGCGAGTGTGGATTATACGCGGTGGGGTTCACTAAGCGTGGCTTGCTTGGTGCATCCACGGATGCAAAGAAACTCGCTGAGGACATTGAAATGTGTTGGAAAAATGAGGCTAAGCCATTGACAACAACAACTATCAAGCGCTCGTTTTCATTGCATCAATAATCTTTACGCGAATTTTGATCTTCCTTCCTCACTTAGAAAAGATAAAATTACACGTTTCGTTTGATTGAAATAGACATGACAAGAAGATTTTGGTAGATTATGATTCAAGAAGTTGCTCCTCCAATTGAGGAAATAGAAAAGAAGGGAAAAAGATTGAAGATGAGTTGAGAGTAACAAAAGGGTTTTTTTTTTTCCTTCCTTTTTTCCTTTATTAATCCTTTTTATTTTCTAATTATGGGGACATGGATTATGAGCTATAGCTAGCTAGTGCACCTGTAAATCTTGTACATTTCTATTTTAATTTCTCTAATTACTAAAACTAGGGATGACCTATTAGGGAAAATAGGGTTTTATGCTAATGCTTTTAGTGTGGTTGAAGATTTTCTGGCTAGGTTTTTGGGGATTGTATTGATGAAACTCAACCAAAAAGATTGTAATTAAGATTTCTAAGTTAAATACTAAGATGATATATTCGCATAAAGTTTTTATATGATTTCTTAATTGTTGGAGTTCAAATCGACTATATTATTAGTTGTGTACCGTACTTATATCCTTATTATCTTGTAAGCTCGTTTAACTATTAGTTGCTGCATAACGCGTGGTACAGAGTATAATGTACAAAGTAGAGTATGATATATATAATGATGGAGTATTAAAAAAATTGGACACCTTTTAATTTATTTTGAGCATTATCAGTTGAAGGGTAAATGGATGATGTTGAATTCAAGAGGTTCTTGCCAATTCATTTTTTAAATGATTTCATATTCAAGTAGTGGCTAGGACCACAAGTATTCATTAATCATAAGTATGCATTCCAATTTTTTGAGATTTGAATTTTGTGTGTGTTTGGGTGTGTGTCAACAACTTATGATTGAATCTAACTTGAATATTGTATATGTCTCATTTTCTAGTAGCTAGGACCACAAATTCTAACTAATCATATAAGAGCATGAATTATTAGATGAGAAGTTTTAGTGTGTGTGAACCTAGAAATAGATGATAGAATCAAGATTAATGTGCTAATATATAGAGTGTCATTGTTTTTAAGTCTTGTAGGGTTCAAAGCCAATTGTGATTAACAACTCATTGTCTTTGAAGATGAAGTAAAGAAGCAATAGGAAATTATTTAGCATTTTCATAAAATGATGGACCATACATGAAGAAAGCGCTTTTTCAACCCTTTTTGATAGAGAACAATCATTCATAGCATTGTTTTACAGTAAGTTTAATTAATTGGACAATATATGTGTCTCATTTATTGTCCATTTATTCTCAACCTCACAATTTGAAGATAAACGACTACGTACTGCGACGCAGCAAGATGACCGCTGTAGCAGTCTTCTATCCTATACTTGTAAACAAACTTGTTAAGGCAATATATTCCATGAATGTGACCCCTTAATCATAACCCATAACACTACATAACCGAAGGTTTTAACCTAATAAGGGAAAGCTATATATGGTGTGGAGCTACTCATTGGTTTAAGAAATGAACCAACAACTTTGTTTTATCTTATCTTAAAGGTGGCCATTACATGGTGAATTCAAGTGACTTAGAAACCATTATTGTTATTGTTATAAATAACATTGTGATTATGTACCAAATATTTATTTTAATCCCCCGATTTTCAATTTTGTTTTATGTTAGTGGGACAAATTAAGGGGTAGTCAGTGCTACTTTTCATTGGGAAAGAAATATCAAATACTTCCTCTATTCAAAATTGTTCTCTTATTTGTCATTTTTCATTGTCTCAAAAGGTTTTTCTTATTTCTATACTTTGGGGTTAAATGTGCATACAAAATGGCTAGTGAACCAAGTATTCATATCTTTAAAAAGTTGAATAGTCAAATGTGAAAATAATTTTGGTACGGACAGAGTATTTTATAAGAAAATCGTTGATTATAACAACAAATTAAAAATATTTTTTTGAAACAACAATTTAAATCTATATACTCACTCCGTCCGAAATGATCTTCAGATGGAGTATATGACTGTTCAAACATTTAAGGATATAAACACTTACTTCACTAGCCGTATTGTGTTTATGCTAATTTAAGCTTAAATTGCAGAAATGGGAAAACAAAATTGAAAAAATGAAAAATGAGAAATGAGAAAATCATTACGTGACAGAGGGATTATTATATAAGAGAAAGGATTATGGGCAATTAATATGTTATATTGCAGGTTAAACATGTGTGTGTTATGGTCAATGGATAAAATTGGGCCAAGAAAATAGTAACAGTATTTGTTTGAAATCAATTAGGTATAATAAGATGACCATAACAAAATTAGGTAGTATCCATATCTACTGTGCAGGTAAGCACTTTTGGTGGATCGGGTAACCCGAATTATTTTTTATTTATTTGCTCATCAAAATGTACGGAAAAAATCAAAAGGTAACTCGTGTACCATTTTATTTACTACAAGTGATCTAATGACTCACAGTTATTGAGATTGGTATTATTGTAATATTATGCAAACATGTGAACGGTTGGATTACATGTGGTACATGGAGTGGCACACAAAAGTGGTACAGGAGATCTCAACTCAGGGAATGAACTTGCGGTGATAGGGCATTTGGGTTCCCTGCTATCCGGAAGGTATTTTAATCCATCTTCTGGATCAAAATAAATATTCTTTTTTTTTTTAACTAAATTTGTACTCCCTCTGTCCCGATTTAAGGTTCTTACTTTCTTTTTTAGTCTGTCCCAATTTAAGGTTCTTACTTTACTTTATTACCTAAAATGGAAAGTGGGACCCATTGTTATTCTCACAACAAAAACTGGTGTAATATGTTGCAGCGGAATTAAAATAAAAATTAGTAACTAGATAACAATTAATCGAATCAACGAATTAATTGACTCAATTCGAATCCACGAATTAGGGTTTGGCAAGAACGACAACAATAACGATGAAGCTCTTGAAATACGAAGGAATCCACCTTCCGAAGGAGTCCACCTCCAAACAAACCAATAATGGTTCAAGGGATTAAACCCACAAAGATGCAAGAAGCAAACTTTAATAAATATCAAAATCACAATGTGTTCAATACAATGAAATAAAAGAATATTTAAAGGCTAAGAAATAACAAAACCCTAATCTAAAAAGGACTCATAATAGTTTACCAAAAATACCCAAATAATAAACCAAAAAGGGATTCTTTCACGCGTCAATTGCCTGGTGGGATTGTCGAGCACGGCCATGCCCTAAATCTGGCACGGTCGTGCCAAACATGTCGAGCATCGCTGTTCTTCCTCTCAAATCGTGCACGGCCGAGTCTTGAAAGATGCACGGCCGAGCAAAGCTGGTCCGGTCAGGTCTGTTCCTTGGGTCCGGGCGGATCTATGGATCTGGGTGGCTTCTTTCTTCCTCGAGCTACATCATACACCCCCTCTTTAGAACGATTCGTCCCCGAATCATATACCAGAAAAGAACATCCCTTGATCAACTTCTTAGGCAATGAATCTGAAATAAAATGTTTAGAAATACAAAGAGAATTAATATGTTTTTCGTTGCCTTTGCACCCACGAACCTCCTTGTCTTTCAATGAATACAAAACAAACCGACGCCCATGCTTAACCAAACGGATCACATTAGTACGACCACAATGCATGGAACCAACATCAAAATGCCACGGCCTACCAAGTAATAACTGACAAGAACTCATATCCACAACATCACATGTAATCACATCCATATATTTGCCAATTGAAAAAGGAATGATACATTGATGTGTTACCTTTACCGAGCCAGTAGCATTGATCCACCCAACAACATACGGAGATGGATGTTTACGCACTTCAAGCTTTAGCTTATTTACCAATCCCCGTGCCACAAAGTTTTCGCTGCTACCACTATCAATGATGACGCGTACCGCCATACCATTGACCTTACCCTTGGTACGAAAAATATTATGTCGTGCAGGATCAACCGTCACCGAGGGAGTAGGTAACTTACGAACTATACACGTGTGATGTTCGTCTCCGTCCTCATCTTCCACATTAGGATCGTATACATACTCCTCGCCCTCACTATCATCAGCATCATCAACGTCGCGAGCCACCACATTGATATTCTTGCGAAGAGGACAACCACTAGAAATATGTCCTGTCTGCCCACATTTAAAACACTTGGTGCCATAGTTCTTGGCATAAGGATTGTATTTCCGTTGACCATCAGTAGCAGGAGTAACTGTCTTTTTCACCGGAACAGAAGTTGTTCTGCGGTAACGGACTTAGAACCCATACCATGTGCCGTCCCCTTAGCCATAACTGCAGTATCAACAGAGGAACTAGCAACTGAGCTCTCAAAAACCGCAAGCTGACGCTCAACTGTCGAAGCCCGATCAATGGCCTCATCCAAAAAGTGAGCCTGTGTCAACTCAACCTGTTTTTGATATCAATTTGAAGCCCAGCAATATATCTAGCAGTTAATTAACCATCCGATTCATTCAAATCGTTACGGGCAGACCAAGAATGAAACTCATGTGTATAGTCACGAACAGATTTATTACCCTGACGACAGTCCAAAAATTTGCGATACATTTGTTGTTCAACATTAGCGGGTAAAATCCGTTGTCTAAGGGCTTGTTTCATCAAAGGCCACTAAGTAATCATGGGTCTATTATTACGAATATTTTGAAGGTGTAACTGCCTCCACCAAGCAGATGCACCACCCCTCAATTTATAAGCAACATAGGTCACTTGGCATTCAGCAGGGATATTCATCAAAGCAAAATATTTTTCAACCTCCTCAAGCCAATCAGTAAATTCAACCATATCCAATTCACCCGAAAAAAAAATGGCAAATCAACTTTAATTTTAGGGTTGTGCTCATAATTAAAATTACCTCCTCCACCCAAGTTATGCTGATGTCTGCCGGCTGGTTGACCATGATGGTTGGGAGCGTCAAGATCGACACGCTCATCCCGGTGTTATGCTCGTTGCCCAATATTTCCAATACCCACTTGTAAATCGCGCAAAGCAAGCGCGCAAAGCCTCTGCCAACATTCGGTCCCGTTCAGCCTGTGCTGCTTCGCGCCGCTCCTCGCGCGTTGCCCTTGCAGCTTCGCGTTGGTCTTCACGTGTTGTCCGTTCGGCCTCGCGTTGTTCCTCGCGCTCAACACGATCTTCCTCGCGTTGCTCCAAATCCTGTTGGAATCGATCTAGCACCGCAGTCAATTCCCCAAGATTGTCCCGATCGTTGTTGTCGATCCCCTGAGTATCGGTCATATTCTTCCTTGGATCGACATTTTCTGATACCAGCTGATGTAATCCGAGAATATAATTATATTAACTATTATAATTATATTTGTTTTTATTATTAGTTATGTTGTAATTAGTATTTTAATTATTATTTTCGTCATTATTTTTAGTAGGATAATTTTAGAGGTTTCTAGGATAGATTTTGAGGAGATTTTATAGTTTTTAAGTCCTATTAGGTTACTATATAGGTTAGGAGTGATTTTAGAAGGTTTTAACTTCTTTTTCAAGTTTTATGGGCACTATAAAATAGGCCTCATATTGTAATCCGAAAATTAGAGTTGATATCGATTATTTAATTGATTGCTTTGCAATTGTGAGGTTAATTCCTTGAAGCTTTTTAGCTTGTTGAAGGTGGATTCCTTCGTTTATTCAAGAATCTCATCATCATGGTGTTTTTCTTGCCAAGCCCTAATTTGTGGATTCGAATTTGGTCAATTAATTCGTTGATTCGGTTAATTGTTATCCGGTTACTATTTATTTTATTTTCCGCTGCAACTCTCTTACGTCAGTTGAAAAGGTCAATCCAAGGAGAAAGATGACAACCGAAAACAAGTATGCACGAACATTGAAGACATTGCAGAAATTTCGGAGAGAGGAACGCGATGCTCAAGACAGGGAAAACCAATCCATGTATTATGAGGAGGCTCAATATTGGTGTAAAATAAAAAATTATATGACTAAACAGTGTTGATTATTGGACGAAGAACTCGATGCTATGGAAGAAATTTGTTTCCAACGAGATCTTGCTCCAACAACGACATCCACGAAGCCGCTTATGGAAGTGGTGGTGGAGGACGATGGTGTACACGACTCCGTCAAAGCAAAGACAGTGGCGCCCCTTCTTGAAGTGGTGGTGGAGGAAGATTTGATAATCATCGATTCCGTGCCTCATGAACCACAAATCATGATTGACAGTTGCAATGAAAAGGAGGAAGAAGAACCTCAAATCATGATTGGCAGTGTCCCCAAAAAGAAGGAAGAAGCCGTGGGGATGGAAGCAGTCCAGGAACAAAGGTCCGACCGGACCAAACAAGCTACCCGGGCGGACCTCGACATTCTGCCATTAAGAGACTTTCGACTGCAAGTGCACGACCGTGCCACCTTTGGTGCACGACCGTGCCACATTGTCCACAACCGGACCGGACCAGAGTGTCAGATACGACCGCACCCCGTCAAGCACCCACCCGGACTTGGGGTATTTAGGCCATTGCATCGTGACGTCCCAGATTTTTTGAAGCTCGGAAAAGCCCGTGTTTATTCTACATATTTATTCAAGTGGCATGGTCGACTTCAAATTTCCAGAATGAACTCGTGGACGAGTTCTTTTGAAGCGGGGGTGAATGATACAATCCGAGAATATAATTATATTAGCTATTATAATTATATTTGTATTTTATTATTAGTTAGGTTGCAATTAGTATTTTAATTATTTTCGTCATTATTTTTAGTAGGATAATTTTAGAGGTTTCTAGGATAGATTTTGAGGAGATTTTATAGTTTTTAAGTCCTATTAGGTTACTATATAGGTTAGGAGTAATTTTAGAAGGTTTGAACTTCTTTTTGAAGTTTTATGGGCACTATAAAATATGCCTCATATTGTAATCCGAAAATTAGAGTTGATATTGATTATTTAATTGATTGCTTTGCAATTGTGAGGTTAATTCCTTGAAGCTTTTTAGCTTGTTGAAGGTGGATTCCTTCGTTTATTCAAGAATCTCATCATCTTGGTGTTTTTCTTGCCAAACCCTAAGTCGTGGATTCGAATTGGGTCAATTAATTCGTTGATTCGGTTAATTGTTATCCGGTTACTATTTATTTTATTTTCCGCTGCAACTCTCTTACATCATCCCTACCCACTTTCTCTCTCTTACTTTACTTTCCACACTCACAACATTTTTTTTTTCTTAATCTCCGTGTAAAGTCAAACTAAGAACCTTATAGTGGGACGGAGGGAGTATCAAATTATCGTTTTGAGGTTTAAAATATTTTAATGCAAGTTATATTTAGCAAAGCACTGTCAATATCAATATGAAAATAAAAATATGACTCCTTCCATTTTAAAACTGAAAATATTATAATTTGCAATTGATAAAAAAAGTTTAAGAAAAAAATTAGGGACTACTGTGATCGTAATCTTTTAAATTTGTAATTGATCAAAAGATGTATTTTGTAAAAGAAAAAAAATGGAAAAATTGCATTTTACTTATGTTTGGACGAGTCATTAATAATGGTGTAAGAATTATAGTTCAGGTATGAAATGAAAAAGTTTAAATTCATTTTCAATACTTTATCTCGACTTTCACCTCAACCGCTATACTTTTTTATCACGAAAATCATAAATATTTTGGAAAACTGGCATTCAGCCACAAATCCGTGTCTAATTCGTACTTAATCCATGCCCCAATCCACGTTTTGTGGCTAAAATGATAGTTTTTCAAAACATTTGTAGTTTTCGTGTTAAAAAAATATAGTGATTGAAGAAGTCAGGGTAAAATTTGGTGGTTGAAAATAAATTTAAACTACTGAAAAAAATATGCTTAGGGAATACTTTATTGAAATCAAAATTGTGGGATGGAACTAGGGATGTTATACGAACCGAGCTGACTCGAGCTCGGCTCGTGAAAGCTCGAGCTCCAGTGAGCTCGAGGTGTAGCTCGAGTCGAGCTTGAACCGATTGTCAAGCTCGTTTTTGTTATCGAGCCGACCGTGTTCGACTTGTTTTGTTTGTTAAAAGCTCGAGTTAGGCTCGTTAAGCTCATTAAACTTGAATTTTTGTTTTCGAACGGCTCGAACTCGGCTCGATAAGCTCGTTAAGATCATATTTTTCTTAAAAAAAAAAGCCTAAGCTCGAGCTCGGCTCGTTAAAACTCGAGTTCGATATCGACTCGAGTTGTTCGCGAGCTCGATTCGACTCGAGCTCGAACAAGCAAGTGGGCTCGAGCTCGACACCCCAAAGTTCGACTCGGCTCGGATCGTTTACAGCCCTAGATGGAACGATATATCCACCTTCCATGCTGGATATATTGACCGCCACATAAAAGTCAAATTGCCACATCAGCATTTTTAACGACGTTTCTTAACTGAGTCAGAATGAAGGACCAATAATGGAATAAAATTCATTGGTTGGTGACAAAAACGAAAAAACAAAATAGTTTAGGGACTATTTCAAAGAAAAGTTCAAATGTCAGGGACCAAAAAGGTTTTTCTGCATCCAAATTAGTGGAAAGCAAGTAGGCTTGCAAAGTGAAATTGGTTTGATGTTTGGAAAGTAACCGATTATTGGCCCAATAAATGAACATTCCTAATTTTGGCCTTTGGGCTTTACAAATTGATTTCCATCTCACCAAATACCAACCTTTCGGTTAAAGCAACGGAGACCAATTGTGTTCTTCTTTAATTGGCCACAAATGGCTTCCTCTACCTTCTCTAATCACAGTCCCATTATTAGTACACTTCAACTTCAAATATTCCACAAGTCACAATCAAAGTTTTTAGTAATAATGTTTTTTTTTTTCAATGACTTGCTTGCGCCACCATAATTTTAGTATATTCGGGGTCTGATCGCAGTCACCAAGTTGGGAAATGGCTCTAAATGAATGTTCATCAAGACTTATAACACTTGTCACTAAGCTGCTCCTCCCATCACTCGAACACAGCACCTCTCTTACCATCCCTCACCTACTTACCGCTGAACTAACCATGTGGAGGGCTTAATAATAATGTTTTATTTGTTTGTATTTTGGTTATACTCATTTTTCCCAGAAAGATAGTCTCATTTTGATTTTTAGTGGTCAACATAAATGAACTTTGACCAAGTATTAGTGTCAATCTAATGATCACAGTTAAATTTTATAATTTGTTGTTGATAAATCACTTAATGATTTGTCAATTACAATTTTTACAATTTCACTAGCGTGATTAGATTGACATCAATGCTTGGTCAAAGTTTATTTATGTTGACCATAAAAATCAAAATGAGATTATCTTTCTGAGGCAGAGGGAGTATGAAATTGATATTCAGATAAATTTATCTCATTTTTTAGAAATGCGTCTTTTGTTTAGAACTGACAAAAAAAAAATAAGAAATGGTAAATGCATTCTTTTAGAACTGATAAAAAGAAAGATGAAATATTTAATTTGTCAAATGCATTCTTCAGCTAAGCCACGTTAGTGGCATGGGAGTCATTTGGCATCTTCAATTTTAAAACTTGCAATTTTAGCAACTTAAAATATTAAAAATAACATTTTATTACTAAAATTGTTAGAACCAAAAACAAGACTTGATGAGAAAAGCAAGCAATCACAAGAACACAGATTTACGTGGTTCACCAACTTGGCTACGTCCACGGGGAGGGGAGAGAATATTATTATCACTGGAGAAACAATTACACAAGATCACACTAATCTACTTTGCACGAATTTTGATTACAAAATTCCTGACTATGCAAACCCTAGATCTAAAATTATTGATCTCTTTTTTTTTTCTGTATAAACTGAGCAAACTCTGAATTAAATTAGGATGGAGGAAAGTATAAATGAGTTAATTTCATTGCCCACCCTTGAGGTTTGGGTAAGTCTCAGTGCCCCCTTGAGGTTTGAATTCGTCTCACTGACCACCCTTTTGGCAATAAATTGACTATTTTACCCTCACTTTTATATAAAGATAATCTTTATCTCTCATTAAATAAATCAAATTACTAATTAAATTATAAATTCAAATAACATTTTATTTTTTAAGCAATTTAAAAATAAATATTATATTTAAGCTCAATGTACATTAAGTATATAAATTAATAAATTATTAATTACCAATCAACTATTGCTCGCATATTATCTTTTGTAAATTAACTCCTAAACAATTATTATAATTATATAATTAATCATATAACCAACTCAATAAAGTATAAACTCAAATAACATTTTTTCAGCAATTTAAACGATAGTTTAAAGGAAAATTAATTTTAATATTTATCATGACGAAATAATAATAATACTATGCTCTAAATTTTAATATTTTATAGTCTCTATTTCACTAAATAATAAAAATCATTTTAAATTTTTTTATTCCAAGTAATTTTTTATTTTCTTTACATACTATGTGGTTATTTGAATTTATACTTTATTGAGTTAGCTTTATGGTTATCAAATATTAAAAATAATAATTAATATTTATTTCGTAACATAGGGAGTATAAAATTTAAATCTTTTAAAGAATAAAATTGTTATTTGAATTTATATTTTTCTAAGTTGTTTATATAGTTATTTTTTCAAAAACTATAATTATTTTGTGGAGTAAACTTAAAAACATTTATATTTGAGAGAGAGTTGATTGATAAGTATTTATTTGTTAATTTATTTACTTATATAGAGGCTAAGTGAGCATAACAAAAAAATATTTTTCACATTATATTAGATTTTGTAGTAATTTAATTTATTCAATGAATTTATTTAATGATAAATAAAAGCACTAATTAAATTAAAGTGGGGGTAAAATAGTCAAATTATTGTCAAAAGGGTGCTCAGTGAGACGAATTCAAACCTCAAGGGGGGCTCTGAGACTTACCCAAACCTCAGGGGTAGGCAGTGAAATTAACCCAAGTATAAATACTTATCCTTAAAATTCCGTAATACTTACGAAGAGTAAAAAAGTTTCCTAATACTAATTCTATATCTATAAGGATATACAGTACTTGCTATCCATATTGACTTCTACTTTCCAAGTTTCTGCCAAGATCTCAAGAGCCGACCAAAAACCCACTTTGGTCAAACTTGGCCCATGCGCCTAAAACTACTGTTTTTATGTTTTTATGGCTTTCGCTTGAAGCCCAAAAAATATTTTTACTCTTTTTGACTCGAAATTATGAACTGTTAATTAATTCACTAAGTTAGGCGTCCTCAATTTCAAAGCCATTAATCCTAACAAAAATCATATGGTTTTGTTGTTTACTTTTAACCACTATGATGACGCCAAAATCTGGTTGGATTAGCCTTCGTCTAGCGGTTCGGATAATCCCAGCGACAGTTCTTGATAGCCGGATCTGCACACACGAAATAAACGTAAACTACACCGGGGCTTCACCGGCGAAGGCCCTCCGGTGTAAGAATAAGGATATGGGTGATTAGAAATAAAGAATCAATTGACTAGATTAGAGCCAAAAGTTCATTACCTTTCTCCTGTTGTGAGGACCTGTTTATATAGGCGCGGGTGTATGAGTTCTGACTTGATAGGAAAGCCAGGAAGCCCGTGGTGATGTAGGACTCATATTCCTTAGAGCTAGACTCCTGATAAGGATGGATGATATCCTGTTATCTGGTATGAGAGTTATCTTGGTTCAGATAAGGACTCTTAATTTTAGAGTTGTAATATAACTCTGTAAGAGGTTTCCCAACGATAATGGGAAGTTTCTAATATAAGTCGGCCCGTCATCTAACCCGGCTCATTAATGAGGACGGTTAGGGATTAGGCTGCTCGGACTCGGCCTAGGCAAGGACTGCCTGCTCGGCCTTACTGATGTCGGCCTATAAACATGGGCTTCTCGTGAGTGGGCCTCTCGGTATAGGTCTGTTAGGCATGTGGGCCCAGAGTTCCCGGGTCCCATTTAAACAAGTCGGTTTATGTCGTTCAGTGGCCCCCGAGTTTCTATCTCGGCATGCCGAATAGAAATTATTGGGTATTTAATTTCTGGTTGATTGATGTGACAGTTGTAGCCGCCAAAATCCTTGCTTTGATTTGCTGATGCCAATAGGATTTAATGCCAATTTGAATCATTGTTCTTCTTGGAATGGGGAAAACTCCAGTTGTATTCCAAATATGAGTAATATTAATTACCCTTCAACTAACTCCATCTTAAGTAATATAAATAGAGGATCTGTGTTTTAATTTTCCACATTATCCTTGCCCTCTTTTCTTTTTCCAAGCTTTGTCCATGGCCAAAAGAGAGTATGATAATGCTTTCCCAGAGGAATACGATTCAGATGATGATGCGAAAAACTCGTCCGTCCCAAATGACCAAGAGTCTGCTGACAGCTCCTCACTTCCCCCTGATGATCACTATCAGGATGGTGAAGACTCGGATGATAGCAATCATGAATGGGAGGAGCCCTGCATCGAAGGTAGCGATGAAGACTCAAGTGATGACAAGGACAGCAATTCCAGCGAGGTGGATGAAGAGGATGAAGAAGAAGAAAAAGACTTCAAAGCTTTCCAGGAAGAGATGAAGTTGTACCGAGAGAACCAAAAATAAATAGCTTCATGTTGGCCTAATGATAGTAGTAACCTCTTTTTCTCTCCTTTTTGTACAGGCCAAGCCTCCGGCCTTGCTGTGGGGGTCTTTTGTTGAATGAATATATATATTGGGATTCTCTCCTTGCTCCGTTTTTGAATTTTCTACGTTTCGTATGACCTTGAATTTCTTCATTATCATTACCTTTTATACCCGATCGTCCAATCTTAGCCATCATGCCGGCATGGAAAGCATTTGCACCTGTCATTCAATCATAACTTCAATCTCCGCCCGACATCGACTTGACCTTTCCTCATCTCGGTTTCGTCCCGTTCTTGGATACCACTAAGGATGTCGGTCCGTCGTAGAGGTGTCGGCTACATCTATGTGCTGAACCCTTCAATGTCGATACAGGCATCCGAAAAGTGTGATTTTTGAAGCCGACTGGCATTCCTGCTGTAGGTCTCGGTCTGCCACGTGTCGATCTAGCATTTGGCAGTCCGTGTTTTTCAAACGGCGGTTAGTTCAATCGTTTACTCTTCCCTTCGTACGGCGCACGTCAGGGATGGGACATTTACCTTGAAAAACGTGGCCCATTAATTAGGAATAATGATGGGGTTTAGTGGGAAACGTGCCAACCCGTGGGTACAAAGATATGGTCGGGTCAAATTCGGATCCGACCCGCTCTACCCGGGATATAGATTCAAATTTTCACTCCTTGTTTCACTTTTCGAATTTCAAAAAGGGAAAAAACCCAAATCTTTGCATATCACTAGCCTGCATTTCCAACTGGTGCTGAGCTTTTCCGTCGATCTATTCCGTCCAAAGTGCTCAGAACAACTTCCCAACTAATTTCGTCTGATCCTTTTCCATTTCCAAGGTATTTTCTCGCTTTCTTTCCCTTTGTCAATTTCTAGGGTTCCGACTAATTCCTCGAACAGTACATCATTCTTTGTTGGATTTAGTTGTTTTTGCTGACCAAGAAACAGACCTTCATTTTCCCCCAATGTCGGACCTATCAATTCCTGATGTCAAACCTGTGTATGGTTTTTATCAAAGAAACAATAGGATTTATGTTAAATCGAACGTGTATTGGGGGCTGTTGTCCTTGCTTGCCGTAGGAGAGATATTGTACTCAAATGGGTCGCCGAGAGAAGACCTTAGATATCCTTTTGGTCTTTACGTGACGAGTGTTAGGGCTGACGAGGATGCCGACATGGTCGTCCTTGATAGCTTGAGCGAGGTCCTTGATCATATTTACCTGTTTTATGTAAAGGATAAATCCTTGTTTCGGTCTCGTCATATGAGTGCAACCTCCTCGGCCCCAGTAGTCGATTCGGGGGCGGGGGGGAATGGCCTTTACAAGGCTTCTCGATGAGTCTAAACCCTCTGTTTCTTCTACAGGTATGGCCGGGGAAAGTACCTCCGAGAGAATTGTGGATCGGTTTGACTCAAGCGTCGTCAGGCAGGGACGAGGGGCCAAAACTAAGGGTAAAGGGAAATCGGGGCCAGCCGCGAGCAAATATCCCAAGCCGGGCAAAGAGATGCTTGAGGTGCTGTATTCTCGGTATGGTATAGACCGTGATGAGTATTGCTTGCATTATAGCAAGGTCGTTCCCTTAGATTCGGAGGAAAAAATCCAGAACTTCTACTATAATAAAGCCGTCGTTTCTTTCTTTTACAAACAGTTTCAACTAGGGCTAAGACTTCCTCTTGACCCCTTTATCAATGAGTTCTTGGAGACGTGGGGGATTGTTCCGGCCCATATTGGCTCCAATGCCGTCAGATATTTGATCAGCTTCATAGTGTTGTGCCGTAGTCTCAATTTCGAACCCTGCATGTCCGCCTTTGATCATTTCTTCAATGTGAGCTATAATAGGACTTCTAGGACTATAAGCATCAAGTCTGACCCGGCTAAACCCAAAATTATCTCCCCCATCTCTACCACCGTCAGCAAAGTGTTGGGGTGGAACAAACATATAATTGGGGTTGAATCTCGTAGTGGTTGGGAGTTCACTCTTCCCGAACTCGGTCCTTGTCGTCCCGAAGAGGTTCACAGACCAACATGGAGTGATGGCCTGATTGCAAAGCTAGAGGAGTTTGCCAGTCTCGGTACCCTTGACTGGAGTGAATTGGAGAGGGATCCCCGCTATTACGTTCAGGCCGGGTTGATGGCGGGCCCCCTTGACGGCGTTATCCCCAAAGTCATCGTTAAGAAGGGGAATAGATTTCCGAACTGGATTGTTCATCCCAACTTTCTCTTTCATCATGAATGTACCCGTTGCCAGGAGCAGAACGACATATGTCTTAAGGCCGTCGACACAATAGGCTGTAATTCCTAGATCTTTCAACATGAATTTATCCTTTTATTTCGTCCCATTTTGACGCTTACCTGTTTCGTGCAGATCTGACTATGGAGCAGGCTGATGAGATCGACTCCACTTATGTTGATCCCGTTGCGGCAGCGAGGGCCAAGAAACAAAGATCTCGGCTGGCCGCCTTGGAAAAACGTCATCACGATATGGATAATAGGCAACTCTTGTTGCAAAACAAAGATGCTTCTGCAGTGCCCATGGCAGATCGGGTCGTCGAGGGGACGAGTATGAACACCGATCAAATAGCTCCTGAGGCCGAAAAGAGTGTCCCTGACAACCAGATGTCAAGCCAAGGCCAAGATCAAAATGCCGATGTGGGTGTTGAGGTGAATCAGGACGATACTCTTCGTCGTTCGAAAAGAGCAAGGGTGGAACCTGGGGAAACACCGGATCAACCTTTGAAAGGAACCCCTCTGCCTACTCAAGCGTCAGCCTCTGCCTCAGTTTCACCGGATGAGGAGGTTAGGAATTAGTTGGAGCAACACGGCGGAGCCCCTGTCCTATCTGGACTAGATGTCTCGGTTCGTGCCAGTCCGAGCTTGAAGAAGGGGGGCGTGGTCGTCAGACGGGCCATGAATGTCGAAACTCTTGAGCAGCTAGTCTTTGAGAAACCTACCTCTCTCCAGCTCCTGAACCGCAAGGGTTTAATACTTAGAGAGGTAACGTTCCTATTATCTCGGTCCTGTTCTTTTTTCCTTTCCATCCTGTTTGCTTGTCTAATCTTTCCCTCTGCTTGCAGCTTGCATCCCTTGCCCAACAGGACTATGCTATGTATCCACAGGCCTACGAACTTTTGAGGAGCACCGAAGCCGAGGTCGCGAAGCTCAGAGATGTCAATAATGGTCTGATTGAAAAGGAGACGGCCTTGGAGAAAGACAAGGCTTCCCTCGATGAGCTGTACCGTGCTTCCCAAGCCAAGGTGGAAAGATTGAAGGAATCCTTGCTAACTTCTCAAGCTGATGTCGAAGGGGAGAAGAGGAAGGCCGAGATGATTGCTGGAGAGAAGGCCACCGCTGAAGAGAAGCTTGCCTTATTGGATGACAAGTATGCACGTTTAGAAGAAAGCGTGGTGGAAAGAGAGAAGGCTGCTGTAGAAGCGTATAAGAGGGGCCCCCAGTTTAGGGACGATTTGAGCTACGCGTTGGCACAGTGTATAACGATGCATGTTCTAACTTAACCCGCCTCCTCTACATTGACCCGGAGGTTGACGTCCCGTAGGAGAAGTGTGCCCGTCTCTTTCAACAAGATGCCTATAGCGTGGAGGCGAGGGCGGCCCACTCTATGGTTCCGTTTTCGGAGGGTGCTCTCAGGATCATTAAGGCTAAAGACAGGGGCGCCAACAGACCTGTTTGGGACCCACCGGCATTGGACCCCAACAACTTTGAGAAGCTTTTGGAAAAAGCCGAGGCTGATCATGAGGCCGGGCTGGATTGATTCTCTTGTAGGGTCAGCAAAGTGAAACATTTTCTTTTTTGTAATCCTTGTATTTGTACGACTCGGCCCAGAGTTTTCTGGGGGAGTTTAAACACTGTTCGTCTTAAGTATTCCCACGACTCGGCCCGTAGTATTTGGGGGAGTCTAAACACTTGGTTATTTGTAGGGATTTGCTTACCTCGTTTGAGGCGTATGTTATCCCTGGTCTTCTTTAACTTGTGTAGTTAAGCATTACCTCATCATTTGTTAGCGTGGTTCTATCTCGGTTTGAGACGTCTTAACGTTGGGGCTGTTTGCCGGCCGTGGTCGTTCACCATTATGGAAAGCCATAATGGGCTTATATGTTCAGGCCGAAGTGGTCTACCGTTGAGCTCTGACGGACATCTACTGCTCGGTTTTGATACATTGAGTCTGGCTGTTAGGACCGTCTCGAGTCGTCTTATGTGCTAGTTGTTAGAGCTAGGCTGTAGAAGTTATGCATAAGTGTGCTCATCAACTTCGTTAGGGTGCTAGCTGTTGAAGCTAGGCTTATGAAGTCATGCTTTAAGTATGCTCATCGACTTCGTGAGGTTGCTAGTTATTGAAACTAGGCTTTAGAAGTTATGCATAAGTGTGCTCGTCAACTTCGTTAGGGTGCTAGTGATTGAAACTAGGCTTTAGAAGTCATGCTTTAAGTGTGCTCATCGACTTCGTTAGATGATCTCGGCGTTCTAAATAACGCTAAGACCGTGTCATGTACTATAATCAAAGCTTGATGTAAATGAAATAAAGGAAATTTTATTGATAAAATCAAACTAAGACAACTAGATATCAACTATAGAAATCTAAAACTGAAAATTTGATAAAAAGAATAAATAGCTAACCGAGATGCTACTGATAGTACTTTCTCAAGTGCTCGGAATGCCATGGGTGTTTAAGCTCTTTTCCTTCCGGAGTTTTGAGCATGTAGGTCCCTTCCCGTATAATGTGGGTGATGACGTAAGGGCCTTCCCAGTTTGGCGAGAGCTTATTCTGTTGTGACTTCAAGTGTGTCGACTCAATTTTTCTGAGTACCCAGTCACCGACTTCAAAGGTTCTCTTTTTTACCTTGCTGTCATGGTAGGCCTTGGTTCTTTGCTTGTAATTGATCATTCTGAGTTGGGCGGTCAGCCTTTTTTCGTCGACTAGGTCTAGGTCCAGTAGTCGGTTGTACTCATTGACGACCTCGTCATAGTTGGTTACTCTGAAAGTCGGCAAGGCCATCTCGGCTGGTGCCATCGCTTCTGAACCATAAGTCATAGCAAAGGGTGTCTCCCCAGTTGGCCGCCGAGTGGTTGTACGGACGTCCCATAGAGCTAGGGGGAGTTCGTCCAGCCACTTTCCTTGACTACCTTCCAAATTCTTGGTGAGTGCTCTTAAGACAAGTTTATTGGCGGCCTCGGCTTGTCCATTGCCTTGAGGATGGCTGACCGACGACTTATTGTGTTTGACTCCCAACCTATTCAACTCCTCGGTGAAGGCATCAGAGAATTGTAGGCCATTGTCTGTCACTATAGTGTGCGGCACGCCAAAACGGCACCATATGTAGTCATGGATAAAGTTGATGGCGTTCTCTTCAGTGATCTTTGCTAGCGGTTTCGCCTCTACCCACTTGGTGAAGTAATCGACCGCCACAATTACATATTTGTTGCTCCCTTTGGCTAATGGAAATGGTCCAATGATGTCGACTCCCCACATGTCGAATGGCCATGTCGGTATGACCAAGCTTTGCTCTACGGCAGGTACTTTGGGTAGGTCGGAGTAGCGTTGACATTTGTCACACCTTTTTACGTAGGCTTATCCCTCATATTTGGCCAATAGTAGCCAAGTGTGATGATTTTGTCGGCAAGGGTTCTGGCCCCCGGGTGTCCCCCACAAACTCCCCCATGTACCTCGGCGAGGAGTTTCTCGGTGCTTTTTGGCGCAACACATCTTAGGAGAGGTCTAGAGAATGACCTTCTATACAGGATGCCATTCCAGACCATGTATCTTGCCGTCTTCTTTTTGATCGATTTGGCCTCTAACTCGTCCTCGGGAAGTTTTCCCTTTTCCAAGTAGTCCTTGTAGTCGTCAATCCATGTCCTTTCCTCGTCATCTAGGAGCAAAATCTCCAGTCTCTCATAAGCAGGCTGGTCGGTGTAGATGATCAGGGGGTCCGAGTCCTCAGTTGTTGCCATCTTTGAAAGCAGATCGGCTTCCAGGTTGTATTCTCTACCGACTTGCCGTATATCCTAGAACTCAAAGTTCTTGGTCAGGTTTAGGACGAGGTCTTTGTATTTGGTCAGCATGTGGTTTTCGGTGTTGTATTCCCCTTTAACTTGGTTCACCACCAGTTGGTGTAGATACCGCGGGAAACCACAACTTGGCTAGAGCGGTGAATTATCCTACGATGTCTAACTTGATTTTAGATTGTTTAAAGTCGCCACCTATGTTTTTAAAGGAACATAAGAAAAACCTAGAAATAGCCTAATTTATGTACAAAATCAAAGATTCGGGAGAGAAGGGTTCGGGGGTTAGGTGACGGAGTAGGAAGTACTTAAACACCTACTCCGCCCCGCTTATGCGGGTCTTGCTACTATTGGTGTTCTAATGCTAAATGTCCTTCAATTTATTAACAATGCTAACAATTATAATGTAAAGAAAAAGGGGAAAAGAATGATTTTATTAATTTAATGCTAAATAGTTACATGTTGGACTAGTGCTAAATGATTACATTAAGAAATGAAATATAAATTAAATGAAGTTTGGAATGTTGGGATGTAACCTTGGACAAACTTCAATAGTGAAGTGGCCTTTTGGTTGTATCCCTTTTTATGGAGATTGCATACTAGTAAGACTAGACAAATAAAATAAGAGAAGAAAAGAGATGTTGTACCTTAGGAAAGAGGACTTCAAACTTGGACTTGAAAATGGTGTTGTTGTAGAGAAAATGTTGTGCAAATACTTTGTGTAGTGTTTTGTAGAGAAAGATTGTTGAGATGATTTGTGTAGAGTTTTTGTTCAAGTCTCAAAAATTGGGTCCCTTTCCAATGTAGGAGATGATGGTTTTTATAGGTAAAAAAGAGAGGGAAATAATGGAGGGAAATTGGTCATCCATGTGAAATGGAATGAGCCAATCACAAATAAGATAAATGAATAAAAGAAAAATAAAAGAAATAAAAGAAATCAAATAATAAATGAAAGAAATATTAGTTTTTTGGGAAAAGGCTTGGAATTTGGGATTGGGAGTTAATGAGAAAAGGGGGGATGAATGTGGATGTAAAAAGGTGGTTTTTGTGATCAAGAAAAGATGTTTGTAAATAAGAAAAGGGAGGGAAATAAGGTGCAATCCGTTACTGCCAAAGTGGGAAGTGCGCGGGTCCGGCTTTTGGGGCGGGACGCGCGCGCGGTTCACTGGCAGTGCCGGAAGCGCCCGCGAGTGAAAAATGACAGAATGATAGAATGACCCTAAAAGTTAACTCTGTTATGCAGTTTAGTCCAAAACTAACGGAATCAGTTAGGAACTTAACCGAAGTAACAGAAATCAACAAAAATAACTTAAATAAAAATACTTTGTATGCAATCGGGGTGAGAGGTCCAAGGCGGGGTGTCTACAGAGCCCCTTGGCGACGTGGATTGCGAAGCAAAACGCGTCGACGAAAGAAAGACAATCGCCGAGGACATCGACAAGAGAAAACAAAGACTCGATAAAGCAGGAATTTAAAATTACAAAGGATAGGAGTGCGCTCCCTGTGTGAGCGACTTTCGCGGATAGAAAGGGTGTGGTGGCTTGAGGCGGCCCACCACGGCCGCAGTTTGAAAAAAAAAGGTGTGTTTATAGTCTATAGATGGAAATTCTGGTGCGCGGTGCGGCATATTCTGATGCGCTGTGCGGCACTTGTTGATTCTGGTGCGCGGTGCGGCATATTCTGATGCGCTGTGCGGCACTTGTTGATTCTGGTGCGCGGTGCGGCATATTCTGATGCGCTGTGCGGCACTTGTTGATTCTGGTGCGCGGTGCGGCATATTCTGATGCGCTGTGCGGCACTTGTTGATTCTGGTGCGCGGTGCGGCATATTCTGATGCGCTGTGCGGCACTTGTTGATTCTGGTGCACGGTGCGGCATATTCTGATGCGCTGTGCGACACTTGTTGATTCTGGTGCGCGGTGCGGCATATTCTGATGCGCTGTGCGGCACTTGTTGATTCTGGTGCGCGGTGCGGCATATTCTGATGCGCTGTGCGGCACTTGTTGATGAAAATTGAAAAGGAGTTCGGTGGCATGAGTCGGCCTACCGTGGCCAACTTATAGTCCGCAGGGGGATTGCTTGATGAAGAGGTGTTGTTTTCCGTGGCTCACCATGGACCAAGTTGTTGCCATTGGACTGTAGTCGTTGTTGACTGCGGACCACTTTCTGCTGGGGATGAAATGCCTGAATTTCCCATGCTGTTGGCTTTTTGTTGGTACATGTTATGTGTGTGCTTGGCAGGTATACGTGCTTGTGCGATGAAATGTATGATTGATGTGAAATTGTGCCCGTGGTGTGATGTGATCTTGAAAGCACCTTTGCAATGAGAGAAAAGTAAGAATGTAAAGAGTGATCTTGTGTGCGATGTGATTTTGAGGAAAGCGTCGGATGTATTCATACCTTCACTTACCATTGCCGCTTGAGTGGATATGGATTCTTGATGTCCGCGGAGGATGCTTTGATGGAGAATGTCCATTCTTTAGATGTTGATGAGAGAATGCCCTTGATGTTGGGTTGGCGAGATGGTACTCTGGATGATGGGTTGGTCGTGCCAAAAGGCTGCCTACGTATCCCTTTAAGAGAATCAGACCAGCGTAGTTCAAGGATGATGGAGAACGCTGGAGGAGGGGCTAGGAGCAAAGCAAAGTAAAGCACATACTTTTGCACATAGAAGGAGAAAAAGAAAAAAGAAAAATCTTTTTTTTTTTTTTTTTTTTTTTTTAGTTCGTGGGTGAACCATTTTAGCCATTGTGTGTTTGTGAAGCCAACCAAGATCAAGTCATGTTCAGTCGAAGTCCGGATTGCCTCGCTTGAATTCTGTTGTCGCCGGTGTGCCCAACGAAGATTGATGTCTAGCCCCAAGAGATTTGTCGATTATGGGGCTTCAAAAGGCTTTTGATGCCGAGATGAGGGGTTGCTAACTGTAAAGCCCCTAGAATGCCTTTGATGCCAAATTTTGAGGGACTTGCATAGCTCCAAGATAAATCAGCTCTTGGCCCATTCGATTAAATCGCCCTTTGTTGTTGTAGTGAGCAGCCCCAAGAGGAGATCGTTGATGCCAAGCTTCGAGAGATTGCAAAGCCCCAAGTGTCGTGGGCTTGTAGATGGCGGGATGTGAAGACCTTTCATTGTAAAGCCCCAAATTATCTCGTGATTGGCTCGGCATTGAGCGCGGATGTACCGTCGGGTAGAATTCTTGATAGAAATCCCCTTCTTGCTCTTATTGGGGAGATGAATGGCCTCATTGTGGTTGATACCCAAATGGCGGAGGGCTTATGTCAAAAGATGCAGTAATGTCTTGCGGTGCCGTCGAGGTCGCGGAGGATAAGGTCTTGGCGTGATAAAGTCTCAAATGAGTATGCTTGCTTGACTCTTCTTGAGTTGAACTAATGACGGATCTTCGGATGCAACTAGTGCTGTGGCCCAACTTTATCTGAGCTGCACCTTGTGCTTTTGATCTTGGAGAAGGGGGTGCTGAATTGCAGAAACATTGGGATTGGCCGTGGCATTTCCCACTATAACACTGTTTTGATTAGAGTTTAGCATATTGAATCTTTTTCCTTTTCTCTAAGACTTCCTTCAAAATCTCGCTGTGAGTTCTAACAAAAATCATCAACTTCATTCATAACATCGGAGTCTTCATTTAAAACCAAGAGGCCTTTGACTTGAAGTGTTGAGAGACCCTTGAATCTTGATTGTTCTCATGGAGCCATAAGACTACTCCACATTGCACTTGCTCGAGTATTGTTTCCCAAAAGACTGTCGGTCGCGAAGCCCTAATACTGCCCTTTGCTTGAATTACTGTAATGCCATAGCCCAAAAGATTGTAGATTGCGAAGCCCGTTGAGACCTTCGGTGCCGAATTGAGGAAGCTTCCAATGTTGCACATGACTTGGCTGGGGATACTGCTGGGGAGTTAATTTCTCTTTGCCGAGGGAGCCTTTAAGACTTGACCGTAGCCCCTAGAGTGCCATCATTGATTGCGAGAAAGGTCCATCCTTGATTGGGGGAACGAGCATGGGCACACGTGACAAGAGGGCTTTTTGACATCCCTTTTGAGAGACTTTGAGGATAGTCTCACACATCTTTTTCGAGCATAGCCCCTAGGGCTTGTTGATTGTCAAAAGAAGCCCTTGTTCTTGGGTTATATACCCCCTAGGGCGTCACCATTTGTTGAGCAAAGCAAGAGTGACCCATCCTCAGGCGAGGGAACAAACATGAGAGGACATGGCAAGAGCTACTCCATTTCTCAGGAGCCTTTCGGCGTACTTTAGAAGCACATACTTGAAGAAGCTTTGAAAACTGAGACACATGTTGTTGCTATTTGTTGCCCAAGCCAATTGACTAGCTAGGGATTATTTGTGCAACCTCGTGCCCTTTTATGATGGGCTTGTTCTCGGATGGATCTTGGTTACCACGGGCCTTCTTTTCATGAACCCAAAAATGCACACTGCTGGAGAATGATGCCGATAACCCAAGACAACCTTTGATGGTGCTATATCTTGTCGAGCCTTTTGCAATCCCAAAGTTGACTCGGTGGGGAATTGACTTGCTGAGGAGATTCAATGTAGAACTTGTCTTCTTTAGAGGCCGGGGATCTCCATTTCTCTTTCCCTTCTCTCTCTCACTCTCTCATTTTTTTTTATGACGCACCCTGTTTTTTGCCTAGACCGCCCTTTCGGGTTTTCAATCTAGCGGGCATCTCTTTTGCGTCTTCATCATTTTTTCTTTGACTCAATTGATGAGGAAGTGTGCATTGACTCTAGCTGAGGAGATAAGACATGTGATTTTGCGGTGGAGACCTTTTGTCACTAATGATGAGTGACATTGACTTGACTAGGGAAGTGTCCCTAGTATTGACATGTATTTTTTATTGAATTGAATGACTCGCGAAGGCAAGTAAGTCATTAAGACAGAAGAGAAGGAAAGCCCCAATTTGATTGCAAGAAATTGGGAGTATGCAGAAAGAATAGAAGTCCCTAGACTCGACAAGGAGCGCGAAATGATTCCAATCTAAGAAAGTTGTTCAATCCTTTTGGTGATTAATTCATTGGCAAATGAATCGTACAAAGATGTCTTGACAAGTTCGAGATGAAGGCTGATCACCATAAAGCGCTAGGACTAAACATATCTTCTTTCTTGCATGAGACCGGACCCGCAGGTTGCCTACGTTCCTCCAGTGTAGAGGCTCAGGTCACCGTAGTTCTTGTGAATTCTTCATTCTTCGGGATGGAATTGTTGCTTCGTAGTGTAGCTTCGTCCTCCATTGGTGGATGATGTTGATCTTGATGTGAACTTCTTTGATTGAGGGGGATTTTATTTTTATTTTTTTATTTTTTTATTTTTTTTTATTTTTTTGTGCTCTAACTTTTGCCTAGGTTGATTTGAAGAGTTCAACCTAGCGAGCATTTTTTTTTTTTAATTCCCCCTTTGAAACATTGCTTAATTTTTCTCCATGGTTGTTGCTTCACCCTTGATGTCTTGGCTTTGTCTTCGTCGTTGATGATGTTGCCTTCGTCACAATGTTTAGCCCCTAGGTGTTCAAGTGATGGCCTTCATTCCAAAACTCGTTTAGACATCTTTTCATCATTTTGCCAAGAATTAGATTGAACAACTTGGAAGAGTGTATGAGGACAAGAACGACTTTTTATTTGATGATGAGACTTGACTCAAAATTTATTGGACAAAGAAAACTTAATGCACACTTAAGAGGACTTTGACACTTTTTTTTTTTTTTTTAATTCCTATTACTAGTTAGAGAAAGAGAAGCGGAGATTGTTGTTGTAGTCCCCATTGTCGTTGTAGTCTCCTTGTGGCATGATTTCTTGTAGAAGCCCCATTTCGAAACCAAATCATTCTTCTTTGATGAGTTCTTGCATGTTGGCACTCTCTAAAGGTTGCTCTTCACCCACAGTAAATTCGCCGTTGTCGAACAAATCTTGGATGATGTTTCGGAGAAGGAAGCACCCTTCGGTAGTATGGCCACTATGCTTGTGGTAGCCACACCATTCACCATGTGCATGATTCTTCGGTATCGTCTTCGGCTTGTACCCCTCTAAAGGCTTGACCTTTCCACTTGCCACCAAAGTTTCAAATGCTTCGGCTTGGGTTACTCCTAGGAGAGGAGTGAAAACTCGGTTGTTAGCGGTACCTTTGTAGCTTTTGAGGGACGGGCCACTTGAGCATGCTTTACCCTTAAACTTTGTTTTGCTGTCGGTGAGCTCTTGGAAACGGGCTTTGAGTTCGGAAACCTCTTCCTTGTGAATTCTTCTTTCATAATCAAGACGGGCCTTGAGTTCGGAAACCTCTTCTTTGTGAATCCTCTTGTCGATATCGAAACGGGCTTGCCACAAGTTGTCTTTACGGCGGGAATCCTCGACAATCCTATCCATTTGTTCCCTCATTGATTTCATTATGTTGAGTAACCCTTCGTTGGACACGAAATCATTTCCACCGTTGTTGTTGTTGCCGTTGGAAGCCATTGGACCTATTGGAAGAGCACGGTTGATCTTAGATTGGCCCCACAAACACCTTTTGGATAAAATAAATTTAACCCACAAACACAAAAAAGACTCAACCATATAAAGAAAATGACTCTTTTTTGTTTTTTTTTTTTTTTTTTTTTATTTACAAAAGTCGGAAGGACGGAGTCCTTTTTGGGGTTTCTAGAAAAAATAGTGGAATCGTCACACTAGTATATAGACCTTCCCGCGGTCCCATATACTCATCGGATTCCACCACGCTTTTGAGCCCTACATGTGTCGGGATTAAACTAAATTAATGTAGTAAATCATACATGCGGGGACGGATTTTTATTTTCGTCCAAAATAGCCACTTTTGGGGACGGAGTTTTATTTCGTCCATTGCAACAAATTGGCATGTATGATTTGAAGACATTAGTTTAGGGAAATCTCGGTACATGAAAACCGACTTGAGTCACGGAGTGTTAGACCCTAACTAGAATTGTGTGGCTTGTGCTCGGTTTGAATATGAGGCTTAAAGGTCACCCCCGGCATGTAGTCTTGAACTACGCCACGGGCTGAGGTTGACCGCTTCGGAAGAGTCAAGGTCGGGTGGAGCTTGAAACTTCCTAGGACGGGCCTCGACGGGTTTGGGGTTGGACTTGTGCGACTCGATAGTGAGCAGTTGATAAGAATATGTGCATGTAGTGTGAGGTCTAACATGTGACAAAACATTTTTATTTTTTTTTCAAAGGAAATAAAAAAAAAAAAAAAACAAATAAGCACGTAATTTACAACTTTCGAATCACCCGTGTGACCGATAAAAATAAACAGAAAGTAAAAGAAATTGTATGCAGGCCCGGTGCCCACACACTGTCATTCTGTTCTGTTTCTGTGCACTGTTCTGTTCCGGGAATGCGCCCAGAAGCGCGCGCATTGGGTTGCCTATGCGGAAGGCGCGCGCGTGAGAGGAAGAAGGGCAGAGGCGCCCGATTCTGGGTAGTACCTGCAAATCAGTGGGTTCAAGGGATTGCCTTGACCCTAAATAAAAAAATTCTTTCCCCTGCAGTAATTGTTAGCACAGAAACATGGAATTGAAGGACAAGAAAAGAGGCGGGCGATTCTGGTAACTGGGGTCGGACGCGCGCGCTTTAGGCCAAGAAGGCCAGAGGCGCGCGCTTCCCACCCTTTTTACCAGAATGCCCAGAAAACAGTAATAAGAACACCAAAAGTTAAGAACGCAAGTTTAACCCTCTAATAAGTCCCCAGCGGAGTCGCCACTGTATATACCCCGGGGAACCACGGCTTGGCTAGAGCGGTGAATTATCCTAGGATGTCTAACTTGATTTTAGATTGTTTAGAATCGCCACCTATGTTTTTAAAAGAACATAAGAAAAACCTAGAAATAGCCTAATTTATGTACAAAACCAGAGATTCGGGAGAGAAGGGTTCGGGGGTTAGGTGACGGAGTAGGAAGTACTTAAACACCCACTCCGCCCCGCTTATGCGGGTCTTGCTACTATTGGTGTTCTAATGCTAAATGTCCTTCAATTTATTAACAATGCTAACAATTATAATGTAAAGAAAAAGGGAAAAAAAATGATTTTATTAATTTAATGCTAAATAGTTACATGTTGGACTAGTGCTAAATGATTACATTAAGAAATGAAATATAAATTAAATGAAGTTTGGAATGTTGGGATGTAACCTTGGCCAAACTTCAATAGTGAAGTGGCCTTTTGGTTGTATCCCTTTTTATGGAGATTGCATACTAGTAAGACTAGACAAATAAAATAAGAGAAGAAAAGAGATGTTGTACCTTAGGAAAGAGGACTTCAAACTTGGACTTGAAAATGGTGTTGTTGTAGAGAAAATGTTGTGCAAATACTTTGTGTAGTGTTTTGTAGAGAAAGATTGTTGAGATGATTTGTGTAGAGTTTTTGTTCAAGTCTCAAAAATTGGGTCCCTTTCCAAGGTAGGAGATGATGGTTTTTATAGGTAAAAAAGAGAGGGAAATGATGGAGGGAAATTGGTCATCCATGTGAAATGGAATGAGCCAATCACAAATAAGATAAATGAATAAAAGAAAAATAAAAGAAATAAAAGAAATCAAATAATAAATGAAAGAAATATTAGTTTTTTGGGAAAAGGCTTGGAATTTGGGATTGGGAGTTAATGAGAAAAGGGGGGATGAATGTGGATGTAAAAAGGTGGTTTTTGTGATCAAGAAAAGATGTTTGTAAATAAGAAAAGGGAGGGAAATAAGGTGCAATCCGTTACTGCCAAAGTGGGAAGCGCGCGGGTCCGGCTTTTGGGGCGGGACGCGCGCGCGGTTCACTGGCAGTGCCGGAAGCGCCCGCGGGTGAAAAATGACAGAATGACCCTAAAAGTTAACTCTGTTATGCAGTTTAGTCCAAAACTAACGGAATCAGTTAGGAACTTAACCGAAGTAACAGAAATCAACAAAAATAAGTTAAATAAAAATACTTTGTATGCAATCGGGGTGAGAGGTCCAAGGCGGGGTGTCTACAGTTGGGAGTCGCTGTATGCTACCAGTCTTGTTGCACCAAAGAACTTGGCTCTTTCAAGTCCCAGGATTAGGGCCTCATATTCAGCCTGATTATTTGAGGCAGGGAACTTGAACCTGATAAAATCACGTGCAACATGTTCACCGGCAGGGCTAGTCAAGTAGACCCCGGCGCCGCTTCTTCCTTGGGTAGTTGACCCGTCGGTGTATAGGACCCAACAGTTGGGCGGTAGTTCTTCCAAGGGCTCTCTATCCATAGGGAACTTCCTTTTTCGGGTGGTCGCCGTATGTTCACTTATAAAGGCGGTCTCGACTAAGAAGTCAGCAAGAGGTTGGGCCAGAAGAGTCTTCCTCGGCTTGTAGGTTATATCGAACTCGGTCAGTTCGATCGACCAGTTAAATAGGCGTCCTGAGCTGTCCATCTTGTGAAGTATTTTTCTAAGAGGAGCATTGGTATAGACCGTGATGGGATGAGCCGAGAAGTAAGCTCGTAGTTTTCTGGCTGCAATTACCAAGGCATAAGCAATTTTCTCGGCATTGAAGTACCTGCTCTCGGTATCTGACAATGCCTTGCTGATGTAGTAGACTGGCTTCTGGATACCGGTTTCTACTCTGACTAGCACGGCTGCTACGGCTCGGTCGGTTGCCGCTAAGAATACGTACAATGTCTCACCCATGACCGGGCTGCTAAGTAGGGGTGGAAAGCCGAGATAGTCTTTTAGTTGCTGGAACGAGGTCGAGTACTCTGGCGTCCAAGCAAAATCCTTTGTTCCCTTCAAGGCTTTGAAAAAGGGGAGGGATTTTTCTGCCGATTTAGCGATAAACCTACCGAGTGCTGCTACTCTCCCATTCAACCTTTGAACCTCTTTGATACAAGTCGGCTCCCTCATATCGATCAAGGCTTGGATCTTTTCCGGATTAGCCTCGATGCCTCGCTGAGAAACCATGAAACCTAGAAACTTGCCCGCGGTAACCCCGAAGACGCACTTGCTAGGGTTGAGCTTCATATTGTTAGCTTTTAAGCTGTTAATGGTTTCCTTCAGATCTGGTATATGGCTGCCGATCTTGGTCTTGATCACCATGTCATCAATGTAGGCCTCCATATTCCGGCCTATCTGAGATTTGAAGACCTTGTTCACCATCCTCTGATACGTGGCTCCTGCATTCTTTAAGCCGAAAGGCATCATGACGTAGCAGTATACGCCGCCTGCAGCTTGAAAAGCCGTCCTTTCTATGTCGTCCTTGGCCATTTTGACTTGATGATAGCCAGAGTAGGCATCCAAGAAACTGAGGGTTTTATGGCCGGCAATGGAGTCTACGAGCTTGTCAATCCTGGGGAGGGGATAGCTATCTTTGGGACAGGCCTTGTTCAGGTCTGTAAAGTCCACGCACATCCTCCATTTGCCATTGTGCTTCTTTACCATGACGACGTTTGCAAGCCACTCGGGGTATGTTGCCTCTCTTATGATGCCGGCTTTGAGGAGTTTATCGACCTCGGTCTCAATTGCTTTTTCCTTGTCAGTAGAGAAGACTCGTCTTGTCTGCTTGACCGGTTTGAAGAACTTGTCGACCTCCAGTTTGTGGAGAGCGACAGCTTCCTTTACTCCCACCATGTCATCCACTTTCCAGGCAAATACGTCCAAATTGTTTTGGAGTAGGGAGATGAGTTCTTCTCGTTCTTGTTGGGAGAGTTGCTTCCCAATCTTTACTTTCTGATCTGGATAGTCTGTGTTGATGACGACCTCATCTAAATGATCCACTGGTTTGAGTTCGGGGCCGTCTCTGAACTCTAGGGTCTCGACAATGATCTGCTTGACCTTCTCGTTGTCCTCCCCTTCCAAACTTAGGTTTTCCATGTCCAACAGTTTCTCGATCTCGGTTTCCATATTAGTCGGCTGTGTGGCCCCGAGCTAGGGACGACGGCGAGAGCCAAGTTGTCCGTAGCTGTGTTCATCGAGATGCAGCCAAAGCCGTCTAAACCGTAGATAACCTCGGCCCTATTTGGGACGTCGTTGTCAAGAGTAACCCACTCTTCAGGTTCATCTTCAACAGTCGCCAATATAACATCGATATGTGGCGTCGAGGTTGTAACTGTGGTTGATTTTGAAACTGTGATTCTTTTATCAGGAGTATCAATCTCCATCTTGGCCTTTGCTTTCCTGGACTTCATCACATGCTCCAAAAAATCTCTCGGCGACCCTGGGACGCACCCAATTCCAGCCGGGGTGGGGAACTTCACCCTTTGGTGAGGGAGGGAGGCAACCAGACCCAACTTTCCTTGACTGGGTGCACCTAGGATATCATGGTAATCACTGTCTAGATCCATGACTATGAAGGTGACCGTGGCCGAGGTTTTGTAGGGGTGAGTGCTGACTTCCAAGAGTAAGTCGACGGTTCCTTTGGCATCGGCCTTATGATTAGTGAACCCTTCTAGCCTTCCATTATATGGGGTCAGCATTGTATCGGGAAGTTCCATCTCTTTAAAGGTGCGATAATATAGCACATCCTTGGACGCTCCGGAGTCTATGAGGAGCCTGTCCGACTCGCAGTTATCAATGCAGCCTGTGATGACCAATGGTTGTTCTCTCATTGCACGGTTTCCCGCCAATTCATTTGGAGAAAATCTGATCACTTCCTCCCTCTCATGGATCCAGGGAGGGATGTGGAAGACTTTACCTAGCTCGTAAATCTGCTCCTTGAGTTTCTTGTTTGATGAAATTTCCTCTCTGATCACGCCTATCAACCTAGCCCGAGGTGGTCTGTCGACCTGGTCATTGTTTTTGTCTTCTTCCCTTGGGCGTTTATTGGCCTTGGTCATGAACTGATTGAGCTTGCCCTGGTCTGCCCATTTCTGCAGAATCTTCTTCAGGGCAAAACAGTTCTCGGTGTCGTGGCCATTATCTCTGTGATAGGAGCAATACTTTGTGGTATCCCTTGGGTATTTCGGGTTGTCTTTTAGGGGCTTGGGGTTGGGGACTACCAGATTCATGATCTCAGAGATCGGTTTATTGAATGTGGTGAATGTCTCGGTCCCCCTGGTCCTGTTTTTGCCTTTGCCGTTTCCCCCGTTGGTCCCCTGGGACGAGTTCCCGTTATGCGACTTGTCATGATCTCGGTCTCTTTCCTTATGACCATATAACGCCTTTTTCTTCTCCTCAGCGATGGCCGTAGCGTAAGCAACGTGGTACAACTCGGCTTTTGTGAGGGTCTCTCTGACCGACAATTCATAAGTTAGCTGCTCTGACCTGTTACCATTCGTGAAGCATACAATTATCTCCCTGTCGGTCAGGCACTCCTCTATTGAGTCGGCAAGGTCCCTAAACCGGTTGTAGAAGCTCAGGGTGGACTCGTTTTTGCTTTGGACCATGTTGGCTAGGTCAGACAACCTTTTCTTCCTCGCACCGGCGGTAGCAAAATACTCCAAAAATTGTGATTTCAACTTGGTAAAGGAATTGATGCTGCTTTTCTCAAGGTCCATGAACCAGGACCGAGCTGCTTTTGTTAAGGTGCTTGCAAAGCACGTCATCCTGATTGGACACTAGGGCCATGGTGGCTTCAAAGGCTTGGATGTGATCCAGAGCATCGGCGTTACCGGAGTATTTGTCTAGATGTGGGAGTTTTAACTGCGGATTAGGTGGTGCATCCTTAATCCTTTGCGCGAAAGGGCGCATAGCATCGTAATCATTGTTGGGTTTCCTGTGCCCCTGATTCATCATCTCAATATTGTTGAGCCTTTCTCTAAGGTAGACAATGTCCCTTGTGCTGAATGCCGAGGTATGACTGGAACTGACTATGCTTCGATCTCGGCGTCCCCTTTCACCTTGGATCGGTTCAAGGCGATGCCTTGAAGGAGTACGGCGAGGCAGAGTGTGCCGAGGTGGATCTAGCCGGGGTGGAGTGCGCCTTGGTGGATCCAGTCTGAGAGGTGAATGACGTCGGGCGTCCCCACGACGTCTTTCCTCTATAATTCTCACTCCAGGGGATTCATCTTCTTGTTCTTCCCGAGGGCGATTGATGTGGTCTCTCAGGTCTCCATCTAGATTGGGTCTTCCTAACCGTCCGTCTTGGCGACTTACACGGCTCCTTGGAGGCACATCCCGTCTCCGATTCTGTAGGGGCTCCCTCCTGCTCACTCTGTCGTCCAGATTTGTCCCCCTCGTTCCAGATGGCTGGAGTAGGTTAGCCAAGGAATTTTCGGGGTCAAGATCTAACAGGGCCCTCTGTGCTTCGGCCAGCTGTTGGAGTGTGTGAACATTCTGTTGAAGCAACGTTCTCTTGTCCAATGGCGGCGGCTGTGATGGTCCTGCTCCATTGTTTCGGGATACTGTTCGTCGGCGGCGCCCATATTGGTTAACAACATTGGGGTCCGGGCCCTTTGAACGGGTATGCATTCCTCCCCCTTGTGCGGGTGCTGTAGGTGGGAGCCTTTGGTTCTGTGTAGCAGCATTCGTGTTTTCGGGGGGCGGTGCACCCTTGTGGTTTCTTTAGAAGGGGTGGCCTCTCGCCCGTCAACCAATTCTCCGGCCATGGTCTTGGGATTGTCTGGCTAAAGAACTGACCAATCGATTTCCCGGCAATGGAACCAAACTGATGACGCCAAAATCTGGTTGGATCAGCCTTCGTCTAGCGGTTCGGATAATCCTAGCGACAGTTCTTGATAGCCGGATCTGCACACACGAAATAAACGTAAACTACACCGGGGCTTCACCGGCGAAGGCCCTCCGGTGTAAGAATAAGGATATGGGTGATTAGAAATAGAGAATCAATTGACTAGATTAGAGCCAAAAGTTCGTTACCTTTCTCCTGTTGTGAGGACCTGTTTATATAGGCGCGGGTGTATGAGTTCTGACTTGATAGGAAAGCCAGGAAGCCCGTGGTGATGTAGGACTCATATTCCTTGGAGCTAGACTCCCGATAAGGATGGATGATATCCTGTTATCTGGTATGAGAGTTATCTTGGTTCAGATAAGGACTCTTAATTTTAGAGTTGTAATATAACTCTGTAAGAGGTTTCCCAACGATAATGGGAAGTTTCTAATATAAGTCGGCCCGTCATCTAACCCAGCTCATTAATGAGGACGGTTAGGGATTAGGCTGCTCGGACTCGGCCTAGGCAAGGACTGCCTGCTCGGCCTTACTGATGTCGGCCTATAAACATGGGCTTCTCGTGAGTGGGCCTCTCGGTATAAGTCTGTTAGGCATGTGGGCCCAGAGTTCCTGGGTCCCATTTAAACAAGTCGGTTTATGTCGTTCACACTATTATTATTGACTAAAGCTTGTACTACTACCATGTATATTACTCCCTCCATACCAAAATGATTATCTCACTTCTTTTTTGTTATTATGATGAACTTTGAGCAGAAATTTTAAGTTAATTTAATCATTTTAATAAATATTTAAACTTGTTGTTAATAGAATTTTTGATAGTGTATCAATATCAAAATTTAGGTTTTAATTAGTATAACTAAATAAACTTAAAATTATTAATCAAATTTCATTATGAAAATCTCGAGGAAAATTTGTTTTACACGTGTTTTAGTGTAAAACTTGTTTTAATCCCTTAATGTAAAACAAAATATCTTAATGCAAAAGAGGTTTTACACTTTTCTTAGTGTAAAACAGGTTTTTCATAAGACTGACTCAAATTCATTTATTTGTAGTAACAGAAAAAAAAATAAAAAGACTATTTTAAGAAGAAAGGAGTAGTAATATTTTTGACCTCTTTCGAACTATATTTGAATTTATAAAAATTCTTTTTTTACTAATACAATGTTGACCCCTTTTCTGACACACCCAGCTTTGACTTTGTGCATTTTAAATTGAGCCGGTCTCTGGTGCGGCGCCGACCATGCCCTTTTGTTTTTTTTTTTTTTTTTTTTTTTTTTTTTTTTTGCTCCCACAACCTTTTTCTCTCCCACCAAAAGTAACACTTCTTATAACGAAATGTAACACTTTTGTTTTTCAAATGTAACATTTTTTTTTTTCAAAAATGTACCACAATTTTGATGCAATAGATTAAAGATAACATAAAAATTAACGACTAAATTAATGTAACACTTTTTATAAAGGAATGTAACATTCTTTTTTCAAATGTAACACTTTTTTTTCAAATGTACCACCCATACTTTTTTGCCTTCAACAAAAGTAACACTTATTATAACAAAATGTAACACTTTTTTATTCAAATGTAACATTTTTTAAAAAAAAATGTACCACAATTTTGCTACAATAGATAAAGATAACATAAAGATTGACAACTAAATTAATGTAACACTTTTTATAAGGGAATGTAACACTCATTTTTTCAAATGTAACACTTTTTTTCTCCGAAAATAACATAGGATTGACAACTAAACTAATGTTACATTTTATAAAAAATGAATGTAACATTTTTTTTCTCAATTCTAACAGTTTATATTCCTTAATGTAACATTATATATGAAATGTAACAATTTTTTATTGAGAAAGTAACAATTAAATGCAAACTCATTTTTTTTTTGTAAAATTGATGTCACATTTGACAGTAGAAAAAGGGTTACTTTTTGAAGATGAAAGTGTTACTTTTATCAGAACAGAGTGTTACATTTCAGCTGGCAAGCACCTCAAACTTTTTATGTGTAAAAAAATGTTTAAAAAAAAAATAAAATCAAACCATATCATGACCTATGTAGTTTTATTCGTCTCGTCGAGATGAACACAACGGTATTTTTAAATATTTTTTTTGACTTATAAATCTCAAGATATAGCATTTTAAAGATTTTTTTTTTTTTTTTTTTTTTTTTTAGGGAAGGATGTAACAAATCAGAATGAAGCGAGAAGCGGCGGATCAGATGGGCTTGCCGCACGGTGCGGCGGCCGAATCTGAGAATTCGTCTTTTAAATTAGGGTGTTCACGGTCCGGTCCGGTTTTTGTCTAAATTTCACAAAACCGGGACCAGACCAATAGTGCGGTTCTGTAAAAATTTAGAACCAGGACCAGACCAATACTTTTCAGAACCGATGTCATTGGTCCGGTTCTATTAATCCGGTTCCGGTCCGGTTCTACGGTTCTACCTATATACAAATTTTTCCACTCAAAACAATACATCCGTAAGCCAAAAACTAAAAAAAAAAATTGAACATAGTGGTCTCAGCTCTCAACAATTCAAAGTCAAACCACATGAAATATTAGGTGCAACTGCAAAGCATGAAATTAATTATATGAGGAAAAAACAAACATTTTTTTTGCTTAAATTATAAAATTAATGAAACACTTTCAAAAAAACAACTGTGTATATATAATACTATAGATATCAAAGATAGAAACAAGTACTACTGTAATACATACATATATATATATACATATATATATATATACATATATATATATATACATATATATATATATATATATATATATATACACTTATATATATTATGAATATATATTATACTATATCTGAATGATTGGTCCGGTCCGATCCAGAACCGTGTATATTTTTTAAAAAATCAGGACCAGACCAATTAACCAGTTCTAGAGGATTTTGGAACCAGAACCGGACCAACACTATTGGTTCAGTTCGGTTTTTATTGGTTCGGTCCGGTTCTATTGGTCCGGTCCGGTTCCTACTTTTTTTTTTTGCACAGCCCTATTTTAAGTGCATGCAATTGAAATACATTACTATAACATCCAATGAATTCGCGAAAAAATCATTTTGAAAATATTCACCTGTTCCCATATTATCCATTAACTAGTGTTACTCCCGTGCGATGCACGGGGTTACTTATACTCACTTTTAATAAATTTAGATAATGATGACCCCACGGAAATCGGGGTCAATATATTGGATAGATATCTGGCTTTTAATCTCCGGTTCACCTGTTAACACAGCAAAGACAAGGAAACCGTCAAGGTCAAGGCCGGGTTTGATCCCATCTTAGACCCTCGGGCGTAAGAGTAAGATTCTCTTGGGAGTCTAAGAACAAGGCGTGGAATGCCTTGGGAGAGAAGCATAGAGTTCTCTGTGTGTTTTGAGTGTGTGTACGGGGTTGATCATACCTGAGAGAGAGAGGTAGAAAAAGACTTATATATGCCCCTTTTTACCCAACAGTCAGACCGCAGGTCTAGGAATAGACTTCACCAACTTGGCCATGTGTCTCCCTGCGATAGGTCGGCATTTCGGACTTGACAGGCTCTGACCAAGGGATGTCGTGATGGGACGCATTCGGCGCCGTGCATGGTAGGTGGACAAGGAAGTCCATGGGGCATTTAATGTGATAGGATGGCTCTGACCATGCCATTAATGCTGCCTTTATTCCGGACTCGCCGAGGAGACCCCGAGCTCGCCGAGGTGGCGGACCCCGAAGGCTGAGAGTTAATCTGAGAGCTCATTCCGGCTCGTAATGTCTGAGTGATCTCGATGTCATCGTAGAGGAGACGAGGTTGACTAAACTTGCTGGTACTGAACCGGTTCTGGAACGACTCCGGTTCGCTAGTATCCGGTCTAGCTTCTGAACCCGGGCCATCTGGCGTGGGCTCTTCAGTGGCCCCTTACTCCGAGCTCGTAATTATTTATGATTAGAGCGAGGAGTAACCCTTTTGGTTTTTACGTAACTCACCGAGCTAGGCTTAGAGCGCAGTGGGATACACGTGTCGGCCATCGGAGGTGTGGGCCCCTTCTGTCGGTTGACGGTACGGTGCGTCAGATTCTGAAGCGACGTTTTGCCTCGGATGAGAGGGGAATTTATTACCAGCATTTATGACTTTCAAAATAATGGTTCCCGCCTTTTCGTTTTCCAATAAAGTGCACCTTCATGGCGGTTGATTTCGGGCTGACCCGACCCATTCCTTCCGTATAAATAGAGTCCAGCTCCTAACTTCTCACTTTTTACAACTTCTTGCGCTTCAAAAGTCCTTAGAGAAATTTTCTCCTTTTCGAATTCGTCTATCAAAGCTTGAACACCCTTCCGAAATCTTCAACCGATCACTTATCAGGTAGTGCTTTATTTCGTTTATTTTGTCTTTTGGCTTCGACTCAGCTCTTTCTTCTCTTTTCCTTTGATAAGATAATCTGTCCGGTAGGATGAGACTTCTCCCCCCTTCTTACGCCGTCTGTCTCACCACCGGCGGAATTTACTAGCGGGTGGTTTACCGGTGGGTTCGTCTTAAGTTAGATATATTGCGAGTGATTGCTACGGCATACTCATGGGGCTCTTGGACCCTACCCCGGTTGTGGGAGTCCGGGTCCCTAATCGTTCCGGCGGGTAGACGAGTTAGGATTTTGGGGGGTGAGAAAGAATTAGGGCTTTTTGTTTGCGCCGTCGTAACCCTTTTCCCCAATTCTGTAGATATGGCAGATTCTGCCAAACGTTTGGCTTCCCGGGCGGCAAGATCTACCGAGGACATTGATTGGCTCACTATAGGCCTCGAAGATGACATGACGGTGCCTGAACCCTCGACTCGAAGGGGTAATATTGGTCGCGCCGTCGTCTCTAGTGACGAGGAGACTGTATCCACCGATTTACCCTTTGCAAACTATTATCAGTATGCGCAGCGGAGAAGACATGACTTAGTTTAACTCACACAAAATCAGTATGAAATGGTTTTGAGAGATTGGTTTAAACACAAAGTGATTTCACAAAGTTCAATGCAGTTTTAAGAGATTGGTAAATAGAAATTACAATGAATCAGTAAGAATAAGTATGATTTGCCGGTGATAGAGTTCCAACCGGCAAAGACAAAGTATGTAACAGGGGAACCAAGTATTTGGAGAGGTTCACAGTGTAAATACTGCTACGTCCTCTACCAAGTTTAGTCAGAACTTGGATTTGGGTTAAGAGCACTATTAGATATCCCTAGTCTATTATAAGCACGGCTTTGCCGGATACAAAGACTAAATTCTAGAGATCACTAATGGATCGTAATACAAATCTGACTAAGTGTTTTTGAGTGGCAAGTCCAAAAGAACTTATCTCTCTCAGGGGGGTGTGTGAGTAACTCAAACAATGTATTCCTTAGAATAATCTAGTTTGGGAATACTTACAATATTGATGAGTTTGTGCACAAGTGTATGTCATAATAAATGTTCTAATGATTATCTGGAAAGAATGTTTGAGCTTCAATGAATGATCTAAACAATCAACTCTCTTCAATGCACTAAAATCACCAACCCTCTTCAATGCTCTAAGTCCTCTATTTATAGGAGGAGTTAATGACTTGAGTCTTGTTGAAGAAGGCTTGCAAATTGAATTTCCAGCTGGGTAGTTGAGGAGCATTAAATGCGGTATCTTCAGCATTAATGGCAAAGATATGGAATACACGCATGTCTTGAAAAGTCTGATGGGTAAAGACCCTTTTGTCTCAACCAGTTACCTGCAAAAAGCAAGTAGAGACAGTTGAGCTAAAAATAGCTATGTGTCAGATGGCGCAGTAATCATAACAAAGCAGATAAACTACTTTCAGATAAGACAGTACGAAAGGACAAAGACAATCGGTAAGGTTGACTTTAAAGTAGAGCGATGTAACCTGACGACCAGTACAGACTGTCTTTCCCGATCGGCAACTTGAGTAGTAAGTTGATCGGCAACTTGAATGCTGGTCTGCTGATTTGCTTCCTCTAGCTGGTTTGCCTTGATTGAGAAGTTTGTTATACACCTATGTTGGTCACAAAGAATCCTAAAGGTACTTTACAAAGGTTCTTATAAAATTGGGGTGTTCTAAGTGTTAACTATGATTGGGATTAAGCAATTCTATGTCCTAAACATATATATGAACAACAATCTCCTCCTCCTAATTGCTTAAGTCCAATCACCCAATCCAAGAACATCTATCTTAGCTTAGTAAAAGAATGTATTAGAGATGTGTATTTATTATCATTCCCTAAGCCAAGTCACACATTAGATGTCTTAGAAAGGAAAAGAAGTGAAAAATACAATAAAATAAGATAAGATAGGAAAAGGAAATGGATTGCTGATTAATCAGCAGAGAAATAATAATCTGCAAAACAAAGTTAGCATGAATAGCAGCATATATATTATAAGAACATAACATAAGATAAGCAAACACAAAACAGAATGTTAGCAAAGAATTTTGTTGGATGTATCTTTGAAGGTATTCAGGATATCTATATCATTGGCTACATTGACTCAAGACATGGGAGGGTCTTCTTGCTGGTCAGCAGCCTTTGATGTAGATTCAGTAGGCTTGGCCTTCTTCTTTGCTCTAGCTTCTTCTTCTTTGTCAGCTTTCCTCTTATGCCTTCTATTAGCGCTTTGCAGTCTCTCAGTCAGCATTTTGTTGTTGGCTTCAAGAGCAGCAATCTTCAGTTCAGCATCAGCAAGAACAGTCTTGGTTACAGATAGCTCTTTTTCAATTTTCTCCATGTCTCTGATCTGCAGTCTATGGTCATCAACAAGTTGCTTCTGAATGGAATGAGTAGATCCCAGGGATTCAGAAAGCTTAACCAGTCTGGTTTCTCTATCAGCCAGAAGACTCTTCAAGTCTTTAATTCTTCTATTTTCCTCATCCTGATTGGACTTAAGAATATTAGCAGCAAGATCTTTATGAGTCTCCTTAATCAGGTCGGCAAGAGAAAGACCAAAGTCGCCAAAATCAGCACGAGTGGCAGGCACTTACTGATTTGAGAAATCACCTTCCTCAAAGCGAATGAATTCATAGAGGCTGTGGACAACAACCGGCTTCTCAACAATGATTGGCTTGGAAAAACTCTTGGCAGATTGTACCAGTAGAGATGGCACAACATCTTCATTGAGTAAGTCAGCCTCTTCTATAAGCACATCATCAGAGCCGTCCATCGGCAACTCGTTATCAGAAGAAAGAATGATCATCATTGGAGAAGGGGGGACAGGAACTGAAGTAGGAGGCGGAGGCAAAACTTGGTGAAGAAAGTCAGCAATAGCAGCATTGGCATCAGCAAGAAAGAACTCATCCGGAACAGAGGTGGAATCAATCAGATCGGTAGCAAAGACATCATGGTAGATGGGCAAAGGAAATGCAGGATGCACAATTAAGTCACGATCTCCAGGAAAATGAAAAACACCATTGTCCTCCATAGAAAGAAATAAGGCCAGCCAGAGATTCAAGCAGGCACGACCTTCAAGAATCATGTTGACTAAATTTGCAATCAGCAATCTGGAGGTAAAGACAAGGTGATCAGCACGCTATCGAGGGTGAAACAACGGCAGAGTCAGTACTACAGTAGCAGATTTGACCAAGAATAGCAGGCCACGAGAATCAGTAGCCCGGAATTCAAGTAAATCATGAAGTTCATCGTTGATCATCATGTACCTTCTCATCTAACCATTCGTGTTGATGCAAACTTCCTTAAGAGAGGGACCAGGTAGGTGAATTTTACCTCCAACTTTTAACTTTCCAGGTAAGCAGTGAAGAGGTTCATAGACTGGTCCTTTCACCTTGAGTTTTGACACTTGGGGAGCCTTCCCTTTCCTCCTTTTGAAATTTGGTTTAATCCAGGGCATGAAAATTATCCTTTGACTAGCTATGGAACTAGCAAAAAAGGGATGAGATGTGACATCTGGATGATCTCTGCCGAAGGGAGAGGGAATTCGCTGAAGTGTAGAGTGAAAGGACATGATAGGCTGATGAGGAGGAAACAATGGTTGGCCAAAACTGTTAGAAGGAATAGAGATGCTGGTTGTGTACCAATTGGAACTCATCATCTCCTTGGCATGTAGTTCAAAGTTGTACTCAGGAGGTGGAGCAGAATCCCTTTCATCTTCATTCATAAGGACCAGCAATTCCATATAGTCAGTAGGATCTATCTCATCTGATCTTTCCTCATCAGCAGCAGCAACACTAACAGCAACTGGTTGCACTTCATCAGCAACAACCGGTTGCACCTCAGGAGCAAGAAGAAAAAGGGGTTCTTCAGGAGCAAATAAAGCTTCCTAGAATTCATGGAAATCTTCAAGTTACAAGTCATGAGCTATCAGAGCATCCAGTGCAGCATTTTGATCATCAGAACAGGCAATCTCTGCATCGGCACCTCCTCCCAACTCAACAACCTCTCTAACACCAGTAGGTTCAACAAAAATAACAGGGATAATCGGAGTATCGGAAGTTGGCTCAGAATCTGCAAGAAAAGGTTCATTAGCACCTGTGACTGGAATGATCTGAGTTTCAACAGTTGGCTCAGTCAGATGAGTGTCTGTAGTTGGCTCATCAGTAGATAAAATATCCTTATCAGCATCAGTAACGTCTTCATCAGCACATGCTCCTCCTGAAATCGGCAAATCTTTAAACGCAACTTCATCAGCAGATTGAGTGTCTATAGTTTTCTCAATTGAAGCAAGTTGGTCTTCTTTAATCAGAGGTTGAGTGTCGGTAGTTTCCTAAACTTGATTTTCAAGTTGCTCAGAAGCAGCACTCACTTCATTGGCTAAAAGAGTTTCTGAAGTTTTCTCTATTTCCTTATCAAGCACAACGCCTTTGTCAGCAGAACCTCCTCCTTCTTGACTACGGTCTGAGCTATCACTGACTAAAACTGAGTCAGCAAAGGCCTCAGCAGATGAGACAGTAGCAGCAGGAGTTGAGGGCTTCTTGAAAACTATACTAATCGGCATCTTATCATACTCACCGATTGAATCAGAAGAGGTGAATGTGTCACCAGCAGATTTTTGAGCACATACAAAATCGGCAGTATCAACTGAACTGCTTGGAGTGGGAAGAGGAGAAATAATTGGAGCAGGAGCAGGAACAAGAATAAGTGTAGAAGTAGATGCTGGTGCAGAAGCAGCTTTAGCCTTGATGAATGCTTCTGAATCTTTGATTAAGTTCACTGTTATCCTCTGCACATTTTTGACAAATTGAATGGCTTGGGGGCCATTATCCAACCTTTCGCTATCATTGTAGTTCAGCAAATCGTCTTCATCTTCTGGTCTACCCAACTGATAGGGATCATTCTCATCAAAGTTCATCAGTTAGTTGAAAATGGAGGCATAAGCTACCCAGACATATTGTACCATCAGATCTTGTCTGATTCTATCTTGAAACAGATAGACCTGATTCCAGGGGAGAGGCAGCAAGTCAAAATATCTCCCAAAATTCAATTGAAACTCAGCTTCAGGAAGCTTCTGATATCTTTAAAGAGGGACAAACTTTTCCTTGTACATGTCAGTGAGCCTGTTCAGGCTTTTGTAATCAACATAATCAGCAAGCTTTCCTGTAGGGACTGACTCCTTCCTTTCCTCATAGAATTAGAGCAGCCGACGAATAAAAGGGTGGAGATGATCAATAGGGAATACCCAGTTCTTTGACAATACCTTATTGGTAAATGACCAATGGTTTCTAAAGAAAATATGGAAAATGGGGTTCCTGATCGGCTTGCATTTTCTGACAGTAGGTCCAGAGGCTATATCAGCAGCAGCATGGAGCTCAGGTAAATAGGGAAGATATAGAATTCCTTTCTGTAGAGGAACTCTTACCCCTAAGTCAGATGCAATCAATCTTCTTCTCTCAGCCATTTCATCAGCAACATTGGGTTCAGACTTGATAACTACAGAGGGAATTTGAGATGAAGGAATTTGAGATGAAGGAATTTGAGCAACAGCAGGCTTTGGCTTTTGAGCAGCAGGAGGATCATCAGTAGATACAAACTTTGATCTTTTGACTTGAGCTTTATCGGCAGCCTTGACCAACTTTCTTTTCTTGGGGGCTGGAGGAGTAGAATCGGCAAGGATCCTATCGGTAGAAGGAACAAGAGTAGAAACGTCGACAGGAGCAACAGCAGCAACCTTGACAACTTTCTTTGCCTTCTTCTTCTTTGGAGTACCCGTAGCAGGGACAACTATAGTGTCAGTAGAAGCCTTCTTGGTAATTCTCTTCCAGTCATTAAGCTTGAAGGATTTAAGCTTATCAAATTCAAGGCTTGGAGGTGCTGGGGAAGCTCTGACAATCTCTGGATTGTTCCTTAAGATTGTGCTTATCAGCATATAGTGACAACCCTTACCAGGGTGAGCCTTGTTCTTTCTTCTGTCTTCTTTCCCCATAACAGCAGCAATTGCAATAACCCTAAAGAGATAGGCACACCAGTTGAATTCTTCTTGAAGTACAATGGCTGCCATTGCCTCAAACTGTAACTCTGTAACATGGCTGTGAGAGCCAGATCTGCAGACCAAACACCTATCAAAAATTTCAGCAAGAGCAAAAAATATTCTTCTATAATGAGCCTTCAGATGATTATCTCCACTAAGTCTAGGACCGGCTCCCCTCATAAGGGTCCATGCCTTGTCCAAAGACTTATCATCAGTAAGACTAGTTGCACCTTCACTTCCAAGGAGTGGGAAAACAGCAGAAATAGAGGATGGAATGATGGAGATAGGGACGCCGGCAACGGTAGAGTTGATGGAGACAAAGGTAGACGGGTCGTTCGCAGTAGTGATAACTGAGGTGTTGGAGAAGAACTCTTGAACTTGACTCAAAAATAAGAATTCAACACCAGTTGGAGTGATGAAGGAATCGAGTATAGAGCCAATCAATAAATTCTTAAAGAAATCCCCATCAGTTGGGTCGTCGAAGAACGTGGAGTCAACGTAACCTCCATAGATATCCTTTTCGTTGCTCGGCATTATCTACAAATTTACTCAAGAAATCTCACAAGTTAAAATCAATTAGATTCAAAATAAATTTGAAGTGCAAGTGTAAGTCATCAGATAATTACCAGAGAATAGAGCAAGATCTATTGAAGAATGGTAGGAAAAGTTAGATGATAAAGATGATGAACACAAGCAATAGTGAGAGTTCGAGAGAGAGAGAGAGAAGTGAAGAAAAGAAGAAGAGTTTAAGTGAATCCTTTATATGTTATGGAAGAGGGTGAATAGGAAGGGTTTGCATGGGGAAAAGAGAAATAATGACGAGTTTAACTGTAGCGAATAACTCGGAGAACGTGCGCACACAATGAATTTAATGCGCGTACCGGACGGTTAAGTATAGACGGTTAAACTTAGGAGAGAGAAGGGGTATAAATGGCAACAATAATATTGTAAATATAAGAGTTACCTTTATTATTTATCACAAGGATTTGGGAAAAATCTTTGACACGATTTGGGTAAGGCGGTGCACACACGTGTCAGAGAGGTGGTGTGACCGATTGTACCTTTGATTTGACTTTTCTTACGTCATGTGTCAGAGAATCCTTATCCATTAAGGGAAGATCTACCGATGGATTTGAATTTTGAAAAACGGCAAGGTATTGTTGGTCGGCATTTGCTTTTAGTCGGTATGTTGCTTTTGGTCGGCAATACTTTTCATACTTTGCTGATTAGATCGGTAGACTAACACAAGTAACAAAGTTAGCACATTTTTAACCATAGAAATAAATCATACCTAGTTCACCTCTGAGGAATTCAAATCTTTTCTGATCCAAGGGTTTAGTCAGTATGTCTGCTCTTTGGAAATCGATATGAACCTTGAGCAGCACAACATTTCCCTTTTCTACATGTTCCTTCAGAAAGTGGTATTTGATGTCTATGTGCTTGGTTTTGGAGTGCTTGACCGGATTATTTGATACTGATATTGTAGATTGATTGTCACAGTAAATGGGACAAACTTGAGATGGAACTCCATAGTCAACCAGCTGCTGCTTCATCCAAAGGATCTGTGAACAGCAACTGCCGGCAGCTATGTACTCAGCTTCAGTGGTGGAAGTGGAAATTGATGCTTGCTTTTTACAGGACCAAGACACTAACCGATCACCAAGAATTGGCATGTTCCACTTGTACTTTTTCTGGTCACCCTACAAGCTGCAAAGTCTACATCTGAGTAACCAATTAGATTAAAAAATGAATCTCTAGCATACCATAATCCAAGGTTAGCAGAACCACATAAATATTTAATGATGCATTTTACAGCCTGCAGATGGGATTCCCTAGGGTCAGCTTGAAACCTGGCACAAACACAAACGGTAAACATGATATCTGGCCTACTGGCAGTTAGATAGAGGAGTGAGCCAATCATACCTCGGTAGACAGTCATATCTACCTTCTTACCAGACTCATCCTTATGTAAATGAATGTTAGTGCCCATCGGTGTGCTTTGAGAGTGAGCAGTGTCAAAGACAAACTTCAAGGTAAGTTCTTTTGCATACTTGGCTTGACTGATGAATATTCCTTCATTTGTTTGCTTGACTTGAAGTCCAAGGAAATATGTTAGTTCACCCATCATGCTCATCTCGAACTTGCTCTGCATTAGCTTCTCAAATCTCTTGCAAAGTGATTCATTAGTAGAACCAAAAATAATATCATCGACATATATTTGAACAAACAATTAATGACCCTTATGCTTGGTAACAAATAAAGTAGTATCGATTTTACCTCGAGTGAAACCTAAGCCATCGCTAAGTAAAAACTTAAAAAGGGTTTCATACCATACCCTAGGAGCTTGCTTCAAGCCATAGAGAGCTTTCTTCAATCGGTAGACATGATTAGGCTTTTTAGAGTCCTCAAAACCAGGTGGTTGTTCAACATAAACAAGTTCTTGGAGTTCTCCATTCAAGAAGGCACTTTTCACGTCCATTTGATATAGATTGAAGATGCAGATCTTGTTGAGGAGACATTCATTCCTCCGCCCGACGCTGGGGTACGGCTTTGTGCTTTATATTAGTCATGTTTGAACACACCTATTTCTTTCTGCATTGTAATCATTTGCCTTGGCTTCCCTTTCAGGTGACTCGGGAGGCATATATCCGTTCAGCTCGGCGGGAGAACGTGTTGATGCGCTTACTGAGGGAAGCGTACCATTCATGTACTTGTCAGAGGGACGACGTTGCGTCACCCCTGCGTCGTGAGCGGTCTCCGAACGATGCGGGCTCTTCTCACATTGGTGGTCGAGCGGTCCGGGGACGGAGTTCGGGTGCCGGTAGCTCTCGGGCTTTAGTGCGGCGTGGAGACACCACGGAGGAAGATTCTGATTAGGCGGGGTCCATCTTTATTTCCTACACTGTTAGCTAGTAGAGAGCAGAGGGATATGTATGTATAGAACTAATGTATAAAATGCATGTATGTATATTATGTTCTAAAAATGCAATTTTATTGTGGGAGCCTACTTGTGCAAACTAGTTATTTTACAAATGTTCCTAATTTTATACAATGCATGAGCCATGGAAGGGGGCAGGTACGTAGTTGCATGGATCCGTCACGGAGTGGGAGGAAACAAACTGTATTTCTGCATGGAGCGATGTTGGCCGCATGGCCATGGCGAGGCCCAGAGCAATGTTGGCCGCGTGGCCTAGGCAAGATCCGGAGCAATGTTGGCCGCGTGGCCTAGGACGAAGTTGGCCGCCTGGCCAAGGACAATATCGGCCACGGGGCCAAGGGCATATGTGGCCGCGTGGCCAAATCCTGCGCCGCCTCCGGTTTTCCTTTTCCTGGCAAGAATCGGGAGTTGTGTAGTATTTAATGGGAGTTTGTGTCCTATTCAACTTCGTACCAGCAGCTCTTTTGATCAATTTTGAGTTCCAATCGTCAACTTGCTCTTCTTTTGTCATGGATCACAATGCAAGGCTTTCTAGACTTGAAAAAGGAGCTTTCATAACATCTTTGGAGAAGTGGGTTGCCAAGATATCCGGTCCTTGTCGTAGGAAGTTGAGAAGCGCTATGGGATCAAGTGTCTTTGGTCATTCTTGCACATGAACTCCAACACTAACCTCTTGCAAGCTTGCGGGAAGTTTTGTAACGACACTCTTCATGTTTTCAACTTTTCTTTTAATGAGATGGTACCCACTTATGAAGACATCAAGGCGCTTTGCGGTTGTGAAGGGAAGGGTACACTTGCATTGCCCGTTGATTTTATTTCTTTGTATGACAAATTGATAGCCATTGGTGTGCCCGCAGATGACCTTGGTAAGTATGCTAGAGGTGGCTACGTCGACCTTTCTTGGATGCCAAGGCACTTTATGCATGCGGATGTGACCTCGGACCGTTCTTTGGACCATCTTGCCTTGTGTTTATTTGCTTCTATTCTTTTCCCTTCCGAAGTCGGATGTGCTGGTGAGGGATGTTTGACCATGGTGAATGCGGCTCGTTCGGGACATGACATTGTACCGGCCATCCTTGGGGAGCTCATTTGTGGGATTCCTCATCTTGCGGTTTATGGCGGGATGCCGTGCGGCAGTGATAGACTTTTGACCATGTGGTTGCAAGAAAGGCTCCGAGTGAACAAGCCAGCGGTTTCTTCGGCGGTGACCCCATGGATGCACCGTATTAGAGGTATGGAGGAGAGGTTCGAGGGCATGACTCTTAAGGGTTGGGAGAGGTACTTGGCGGAGATGGTGACCGATGACATCAAGTGGGTGGTGCCCCATTGGCACATTAATTCCGTGAAGGAGAAGCAAGTGGGACTGTACATGATTAAAGTTCCGTCATTTTCTGGGACCACTTTCTACTACCCCGCTAGAGTACTCCGTCAATACGGTCTAGTGCAAACCATCCCCGAGTGTTGGGATGAGGAGAGGACCCGTTTTCCTTTTGGCATACTTCATTTGGGCGATAGCGCTTCGGTTCTCCTTTCTCAAATGTGGGGCGAGGCCGGTTTTTGCCATAGGACTCTCATCACACGCTCCAACAACACCTACCTATCACGAGAGTATTTGGATTGGTTTATGGAGAGACTTGGACAAACGGAGCAGACTCTAGAGACCCTAAGGGGCACTATTTTGGCATCCTGTGCTCCTAGTTGTTCATTGAGGATGAAGGAGGTGATGGCTTATGAGAGGAAGAGGAGTCAAAGCATGGCTAATGGAGATGGAGCGGGGACTTCAAGGAAGAGAAAGGATGGAGAGACTCCTAGTGTCAAAGCAAAAGGGGTTAGTGAATTTGAGAGGAGGTTTTGTGAGAACCCTAACAAGAAGCAGGTTCGCCGTGGTCAAAGCAAGAAGAAAGGGACCGAAGGCACGAGTGGCACTAAAGAGTAGTTCCGAGGATCCTTCCATAGTCGTTGCAAACACATTGTTTTTAATTTAGTTACTTTTGTTTTAGTTTCGATTTCAGAATAGGTTATTTATTCAAAAAGTATGTCAAGCTTAGACTCATCGAATAAGTGTTAACATGCAATGACTATGGAAATAAAAGTTTTTGCTTTCAGAAAATACAACTTCTATCTTTATTGCTTGACAAGATTTGGATGTTTATTTGTTTTTTAGACCGCACCTTTTGAAAGGCTGCCTACGTTCCCCTTTTACAAATAGGACTAAGGGGCTCAGGTCACCGTAGTTCACTCCAGTCAGACTAGAATGATTTTAGAGAAAGGGAATATAGAAGGGGGAATGCTCTAACTTTTGCCTAGACCGCCCTTGCGGGTTTTCGATCTAGCGAGCTTTGTACGTACCCTTATTTTGCATAGACCGCCCTTTGCGGGTTTTCAGTCTATCGGGCTTCTTTTTGCGTAGTAAACATTTTTTTTTTTTAAGAGGGGGGTTGTACTAGTCGTAGTAGTGTCTAAGCTTGCTGAGGTTGACTGGTTCCTTGAACGGGTTGCCATCCAAACCTGCCATTATGTCTAGTCTCGTGGCGCGCCCTGAGCTATGGTCATTGCGTCGAAGCGTTGCTTCAAATCCTCTATTTCTCTTGAGATGTCTTGAATCGTTTCTGCAGTCAGGTGCGAGGGTACCTCCGAGTCGTTCTTCACATAAGGTTCGGTTTCACAGCAACCGAGGAGTTCTAAGTTTTCGCCTTCCCTATAGAACCAAAATCCTCTCACGCTGGTGAGCATGTTCGCGTCCATCAAGCCTTGGATTCTCCTTTGTAGAGCGACACAGTCGTTGGTGTCGTGGCCTTCGTCTTGGTGGTAAGAACAACTTTTGGTAGGTTCAAATGGTTGAAGGGGTGGTAATTCGGAGAGTAGTGAATGTTCCTCTAAAGGTTGCATCTTGCCCATTTGTTTCAGTTGGTCGAACAATATTTCGAAAGGGGTCCCCATTCTTGTGTATCGGTGGACTGAGAGGGGGTATTTTTCCGAAAATCTTTGCAGTTTTTCACTGATCTTCTTTTCTTGGTGCGAGGGCCACAATTCTGTCGTTGGTGTTGGGGTCCGAAGTTCATTCCCATGTGCCGGGTGTAGGATTGGGGTATTCGCTAGGTACTCCTTGAGGCAGCATAATGCGAACTCATATCTCGAACTCCATTCTTGGTCGCGGGCCCTTTCTATTTCTCTGAGTGTCGGTTCCCCCACTGTTGTAAAATGGTTGAGGTATTGCAGTAACTTGATGAGTTCTTCCTTTTCGGCTTTGTTCCGAGGAGATTGCATCTTCAACACGGCTCGAACTCGCCGACTGATGGTCCCTCCCGAGGTTGTGGAGGGGGTTGCTTCTTGGTTTTCCTTGGTTGTCTCGAACGACTTGGCCTCATAATGGGTGGTCGCGTCCGCCAACATGTCGATATTTGGCAAGGGGAAGTCATCCTTTGGCGTAGCTTTGTTGAGGTCCCGAAAATCCACACATACTCTGACTTTACCGTTGGATTTCTTGACAGTCACCAGATTTGATAACCAATTTGGATACTCGATCACCCTAATGAAACCCACACGGAGTAGCTTCTCAATCTCTTCCTTCACTTGCAAAGACCATTCCGGCTTAATGCGGCGCAGTTTCTGCTTGACTGGCTTAGCGTCTGGTGCTGTCGGGATTCTGTGCTCTACGATCGAGTTGTCGAGCCCCGGCATGTCCTTATAAGACCATGCAAACGCATCCACATATTCTTTGAGTAGCTCAATCAGTGCTTCCCTTTCGGCTCCACTGAAGAAGCTTCCAATCTGCGTTTCCTTAGGCTCAGCTTCGTTTCCCAAATTCACGCATGTTAACACCTCATCGGCAGCTTGGGCTCGAGATTCTTTTTGATTAATAACCTGTTCTGAGATTTCTCTAATGTATTCATCATTTAATGTGTCTGTCTCTGCCTCTTCTGATGAATCATTATTAACTAAGTGTATATCATTAGTTTGATTATTAGCCAATTTATCAGTTAAAAGAGTGACTATGGAGGGATACTCGGAAAGGTCGAGGGTTTCATTCATGGCAAAAGGAAAAATAGCGTTTGCAATAATATCATAGTCTTCGGACGTAAGGTCGCCAGACTTAGAGGAAGACTTAAATTCAAAATGTAAAACACTAGACTTTGGGGATGGAGATTTTGGGTGAGTGATAGGAGATGCTGCAGGAGTGGTGACAGGAGAAGGAGTAAGCCCCAGTGTTCCCACCATAAATTCCGGAGTAGCTATAGGTCCCCCAATGATGCACCAATTTTTGAGCTTGTCCTCCATGGGCACCACCAATGTCCTTGGGTCCACCTCATCTTCAGAATCGTCTCCAATGACGGCAACCATGTCTTCGTGCAGCCCCAGATTACCCAGATGTTGAAGCAGATATTGGCCGTCCCACGTCTCAGTCAAACTTGGAGTTTCTGCGGCTTCTATTGCTGGCTTGTCAAGGGTTGCGGCTTCAAGTTGATCTGCCAAGTCATCTGCCACCTTGGTGGAGTACCCATGCCTGATGGTTCTAACTCTGCCCGTGGCTTTGTCATATTCCATGTAAGTCAGCTTCATGTTGGACCGATCGAATTCCACATCTCTGAAAATCTCGAACCCTTTCTGCAATTTCCGGTGTGGTCAATCCATGGCTCGGCGAACTTAAAACACGAAAACTCCTCGCCTTCCCTGACAAAGTAGCTATTCAGGGACAGGCGGTATGGCCGCATTTCAGGCTTTTTGCAGGGAAGCTTCATCTTTTTAAGCAATTCTATCCTTTGTTGCTCCATCTTGTCTTCAGGAGTAAGGGTGTATCCTAGACCGAACAACCCTCGATGATTAACCTCTTCAACCAATTCTGTGGGGCCTTGCAAGTTCTTACCTAGCCCCAGCCCCGGTATAAAACCCATGTTACGCAGTATCTTGACAACAGGTGCCACTTTGTCCGTTGTTTTGGTGAGGTCGATGGTGCAGATCTGTGCTTGAGCGACTATTTCGAAGCCATTGAAGAGTCGGCTCTCTTCCCCATGCTGAATCTGTATTCAGGAACGCCCTTGGTGTCCGTCCCTTGGGCAGTTACGAGATCACTGTAGATGATGGTCACTTCATTACCAGATTGAAACTTCACACACTGGTGCAGGGAAGATGGGACAGCGCCCGACTGATGTAACCACGGCCGGCCAAGGAGGAGTGAGAAGGTTGCGGGGATGTCTATGACATGGAAGTCGGTTGGTAGGATCTTTGTTCCGATGGTAATGGGTAAGGTGGCTTCTCCTATCACGGCACGGCATGTAGAGTCATAAGCTTTGATGGTTTGCTTGGATGGGCGTAAATCAACACCATGAACGCCAACCACATCCATCATCCTTGAAGGCAGGATATTAATAGCAGAACCATTATCAATGAATACACGTGGAATTTTCTTGCCATTTACCTCGACAGTGATGTATAAAGGCTCATTATGATCAACTCTGAACACTGGCTTGTCTAGCTCCGAGAAAGTGATGATGTTTCCATAGTGGATATTACCAATCATGTGGGTGACGTCCTCCGGGGTAGTAGTGGATGGTACCATGGTGGCGGCGAGGTTTTGCTCGAGCATGAGGCGATGGGCTAGGGAGGAGGTGAGTAGGGACCACAGTGAAATATGGGCTTGGGTTTGTTTGAGTTGAGTAAGGATAGGGTCTTCTTTGTCTAGGTCGGCTTGCTCGGGTTCCTTCCCAAAGACTTTCTTTGCACCCTTCGGGTCGGATTGGTACACTTGACCGGATCTTGTAAGGAGACAAACTTCTGTACGTAGCTCTTCCAAAGACAATGGCGAGTCATGACAAGGGGGCGAATCTTCGGTCTTTTCGGCCTCCTCGAAGATTTCGGCCCAAGAAAGAGGTTGAGAGGGCTTGGGACTCTCTTCCTCTAGAGATTCGACTTCACTCACTAGTTCTTCTAAAGACAACAAGTAGCAAGAAGATTCTTTATTATTAGTCATTGGAATACAACCCATCTCATCACAGTCCGCCACAACAGGCTTGGCCGGATCAGTGATCTCACTAAGTTCTACCATGAGTACATTGCTAGCTACATAATCTCTAGGGTCTTCGACTACTCCCTTGTGGATGAGCTCTTGCACGGCTTTCTTGAGTTCAAAACATTCTTCGGTAGTGTGACCGGTGCACTTGTGGTAGTGGCAAAACTTTGATAAATCGCAACCAAGACGGGGAACGTGTCCTTCTAGCGGTTCGAGCATTTCTAACGTTACCAATGCCATGAAGATATCCACCATCGTGAGCCCTATCTTGTCAAAGGCATCCATGAGCTCTAGGATACTGATCTCGCATGTTTGCACCATATTCACCCCACCCCCATTATTAGGAAGAGGGTTATTCACCATATTAGGACCCTTCGGCTTCTCAATCTTCTTGTCATTGATCAACCCTTGTACTACGCGCTTCAATTGAATACAACCATCCGTTGTGTGCCCGATGTGCTTGTGATACTTGCAGAACTTGGAGGCGTCCAAATCAGTTCTTGGGTAGGCGGGTTGGTAATTCTCTAAAGTCTTGATAAGACCTCTCTTGACTAACACGTCAAAGACTTTCCCCATAGGCATTCCAAAATCGTCAAAGTGTTCCCTCTCTCTTTGCTGCGGAGCCCCATTCCTTGTTATGGCTTGGACATCTAGCGGGACCTCTTTCTGGACCATATTTACTTGGCCGACGGACTCCTTTCCACCCCTAGGAGGCGCAGGCGCAGTAGGAGCCTTATAGCGGAAGGAGTTGTTGTTGTTGGTCTTTGGACTTTCTTTTGGCGGCACAATCCCAGTGAACCCTGCTTCATACCTTACTCTGGCGTCAACGATTTCCCTCAAATCAGGGAAGTAACCATTACCTATAGCTGCTTTCATCTCCGGTAGCAAGCATTTGTAGAAAATCTGTTTCTGTTCCTTCACCTTTGGTGGGTATTGGACCTCACACAACCGATGGTTCCACCTCTTGTAAAAATCATAAATAGCCTCGCCGGGCTTTTGCATAGTGTTCTCAAGATCCGTTCGATTCACATGCCAATCCAAGTTAGCTTGATACTTCTCACAGAAAATGGCGCTGATTTGATCCCACGTTTGCCTCTCGCTTGGTTCTAGCCCCAAGAAGCAACGCAGAGCTATACCATCCAAAGTACTATGGAATACGCGAGCCATTTGTTCGTTGGTGCAGTCACGAGCCCTTATGGCCAACACATAACTATCCAAATGAGTCTTAGGACACGAGTCACCATGAAACATCGCCACTTTAGGCATCTTGAAATCCTTGGGGAGAGCCCCCACTTGGCTAGGGTTGATTGTCTTGGTAGTCGGTGCACTTTGCTTATCTACGGTCTCGATCAACTTGCGCATTTGCTCTTGCATGGCCGTGACCACAGGGTGATTGGAGATGTCGGGTATAGATTCTGACAGAATGACGGGAGGAGTAGTGGAAGTAGTAGCAGCGGCCATCCCAATACTCAGAGGTAATGAGGGTGCGGGTAGTTTGCTAGCAGAGAGGTAGCCACCAAACAGTTCAGGGGAAGGTTCATAGACAGCCTTGTTCTTGCTCATGGTAGTGAAACCTTGTTGGGTGTAGAGGGAAGGAGGTGGAACATTGCGGTAGCTTGGGAATGGGAAGGCAGTGGCATTGGTGTTGGGGAGACAGTTGGTATTGACCTCTTCATCCTCGACATAAATGAAATTCTCACCATCGGGCACCAGTTTAGTTCCCTTTTGTTGAATGTGACCCTTCAACTGTTGTTTCTGATCTTCCAACATCTTGTTTCTTTCTTCGAGGTTCTTGATCTTGGCTTCGAGACCGGCGAGGAAGTTCTGGAGGCTTGGGGGAATACCATTGAGAGTAGCCTCAGTGTTGAGCTCGGCGGCACTAGCAGGAGGAGTAGAGGCTGAAGCTAAAGCGGGAGTCGACATTGCTGATGATGAGACTGAGAACGTGGACGGAGTAGAAGCTTCGCGTTGTAGTCGACCACCCGAGCGGATCCAAACTTGCTTTGCTGAAAGGTTGAAGGGTAATGAAGCTTTAGGATAGGGGGAAGGCTCATGCAAAGTATATTTTAATTTACAAAAACATACATTATTTACATCCTAATTGGTTGGAAGGGGTACCCCTTTTTTCGCAACTAGTTAGAAGACTACGATCAGTGGAGGCCATCATTACGTCTATAGACCCCTCGTTTTTCACCTGCATTGCACACCCCCAAACGGACAATTTGGGCGAGGGTCCTATAGGGCAAGCGGCTTCCACCAACCATCGGATCCTACGACTAACCCTTCCTTTAAGGCATTTAACGTGACGTCTATGTTACATCCTACGCAAGTTAATGATGAGCGGAGATCTTGACAATAAACACTCACCTTACCATGGCACGTCCCTTGTAGGGAAATCACTTTTTTGTGCACTTTCTCTCAAAGATCTCGATCCATCATTGACTTGGGGATGACTCGACATAGACAGCACGTTAATTGACTATTAAGAAAAAGCTAGCCAAACCAACCGGTCAAAACCTAGGTGTGTTACCTATACTAGTGTGGGTTGACACGGGTTAGGTAAAAGGTTCCCACTGTATACGGTGAGTGGAATAGACGAGTGACTCGAAAAGAGTGCGGCAGTAGCACACAAATTCCTGCACATCGAATACTCCGGGTAATGGGGACCTGTGCAGTGCTGACACGGACTAGTGGTAGTGTGTGGCAAGAAACTAATTCTTTTTAAGGAGAAAAGAGAGAAGTTTTTGATGTTAGGATGATGCAATGCAATGCATGAGAGAGGGAGAGAGAGCCACGTACAAGGGAGCATAGCAGAGTTTTGTTTGACCCTAATACTAAAGCGAAGACAACAGGGGTACAAGGATACAAGGCACATACAAAGTACAAGTATCAACAGAGTACAAGTATTAACATTGCGGGGTGCACGGGTGCACGTGTGAACATGGCAAGTGTATGCATATGTAAACATGGCAAGTGTGTGCATGTGCAAACGTGGCAGGTGTGTGCATGTGCAAACGTGGCAGGTGTGTGCATGTGTAAACATGGCAAGTGTGTGCATGTGTAAACATGGCGAAGTGTGTGGTGCATGTGAGAACATGGCAAATGTGTGCATGTGTAAACATGGCGAAGTGTGTGGTGCATGTGAGAACATGGCAAAGTGTAAGGTGCATGTGAGAACATGGCAAAGTGTAAGGTGCATGTGAGAACATGGCAGACATCATGATGTGAACGAAAGTTAGACCCACTAAGTTTGAAAAAGTTTCAAAGCAGTCCCCAGCAGAGTCGCCACTGTGAATACCCCTTTCCGATGAAGCGACTGTTAGTACCCGATCTGAAAATGAGTTTATTAGGACTTTCTGAAAAATACAAGGACTTTATAGGAATTAGAAACCTTGCAAAGACTTGTCCCGGATTCCCAAAATATCTCATTTATGACAAAATCTATCAAAATAGGTAACAAATGGTTTCCTTAAAACCATGCAGAAACCCTAGCTTAAGAATCAAGTCAGCCTGCAACCTTGGCCACGCGGCCAACCTTGCTGCGCGTTGATCTTGGCCACGCGGCCACTCTTGTCACCGGCTTCAACCATGGCCAGGCGGCCAACCTTGCGCTGGATGATCCTGACCGTCAGATCTTCCCATCAGTTTACTATATAAACCATTCCATTCCATTGGTTTAAGGGTCCGATTTTGAGAGTTCTAAAGCACGAATTTTGGAGTTCTTAAACACTATTTTTCTCTCTAATTAGCATTCAAACACTCAAGAAGATCCAAGGTTTATTTCTTGCCAACATAGGTAAGTTTTCTAACTTTTTCTTCGTGTTCTTGCATTATTTTTAATGTAGATCTTTTATATTCATGTTCGTACATGTTTATTCATAATTTCTTCATATTCTTTGCATGCTCATTCATATGTTCATAATATGTTCTTCGCATGTTCTTCGTGTTCATAGATTAAAACCTTATTTATGCTATATTTAGGGTTGTGATCTTCATAATTACATGTTATTTCATAGCCGATGATGATCTAGGGTTCATCAACCCGAGGATGATCTAGGAACTACTTCTAAACCCTAATCTTTAGGTAATTCCCCCCTCATTATGCATGATCCCGATTCTTCTGCCTATTCTAAATTCTCTCGAACTACGCTGACCTGAGCTTCTCACAATGAGAGGAACGTAGGCAATCTTCGGATCCGGTCTCAAACACTAACACACTACTAACACATTCATCATGATAGAAAGACCGATCAATTCGGGCAATAGGAGTGATAACGTTCAATATTCTTCTCTTGTTGTAATTTGACCCCCGAACCCATTAAACATGCTTTTTTCTCAATGTTTTGGCTATAACTAAAACGGCGTGGCGACTCTCATAATTTTAATGTTGCTATGAATATTCTCAAATTCAATACCACGTATTCACAGTGGCGACTCTGCTGGGGACTGCTTTGAAACTTTTTCAAACTTAGTGGGTCTAACTTTCGTCACATCATGATGCTTGCCATGTTTACACATGCACACACTTGCCATGTTTACACATGCACACACCTGCCATGTTTACACATGCACACACCTGCCATGTTTACACATGCACATATGCCATGTTTACACATGCACACACCTGCCATGTTTACACATGCACACTTGCCATATTTATACATGCACACACCTGCCATGTTTACACATGCACACTTGCCATGTTCACACATGCACACACTTGCCATGTTTACACATGCACACACCTGCCATGTTTACACATGCACACACCTGCCATGTTTACACATGCACACTTTCCATGTTTACACATACACCTCACACTTTGCCATGTTTACACATGCACCTCACACTTTGCCATGTTTGAACATGCACCTCACACTTTGCCATGTTTGCACATGCACCTTGTATTTTTGCCATGTTAATATGTGTACCTTGTATTTTTTCAATACATGTATTTTTTGTACTTTCCCTATAGTACTAAGGTCAAACAAAACTCTGCTATGCTCCCTTGTACATTATTTTCCTTCTCCTGCATTGCATTGCATAGCATCATTCAAACATTCAAAACTTCTCTCTTTTCTCCTTAAAAAGAATTAGTTTCTTGCCACACACTACCACTAGTCCGTGTCAGCACTGCACATGTCCCTACTACCCGGAGTTTTCGATGTGCGGGAATTTGTGCGCTACTGCCGCCCTCTTTTCGAGTCACTCGTCTACTCCACTCACCGTGTACGTTCCGTGAGCGGTGGGAACCTTTTACCTAACCCGTGTCAACCCACACATAGAGATTAGGACACTCCTCGGATCACCCATTTAGGATGTAAAAAAATGCAAAAACTTTTCGCAAAATAAAATGTGCATTGCATCTAGGCGACCTCTAAGGTCCATCGCTCATCCGTTGGGCCATCATCGCGATCCATTTGGGTCTACCCTTCACCTTCGACCGCCTAGGTCAACCTTCTCAACCTTTGACCGCCTAGGTCAACCTTCTCAACCTTTGACCCCCTAGGTCAACCTTATCAACCTTTGACCGCCTAGGTCAACCTTCTCAACCTTTGACCGCCTAGGTCAACCTTCTCAACCTTCGACCCCCTAGGTCAACCTTATCAACCTTTGACCGCCTAGGTCAACCTTAGGTCAACCTTTGACCTCCTAGGTCAACCTTTGACCGCCTAGGTCAACCTTCTCAACCCTTGACCCCATAGGTCATTCTCATCCGCCTTTGACCCCTTAGGTCAACCTCATCCACCTTTGACCTCTTAGGTCAACCCTTGACTGCCTAGGTCAACCTCATCTGCTTTTGACCTCTTAGGTTAACCCTTGACCGCCTAGGTCAACCTCATCCACCTTTGACCTCTTAGGTTAACCCTTGACCGCCTAGGTTAACCTCATCCACCTTTGACCGCCTAGGTCAACCTTCTCAACCCTTGACCCCATAGGTCATTCTCATCCGCCTTTGACCCCTTAGGTCAACCTCATCCACCTTTGACCTCTTAGGTCAACCCTTGACTGCCTAGGTCAACCTCATCTGCTTTTGACCTCTTAGGTTAACCCTTGACCGCCTAGGTCAACCTCATCCACCTTTGACCTCTTAGGTCAACCCTTGACTGCCTAGGTCAACCTCATCTGCCTTTGACCTCGTAGGTCTACCCTTGACCGCCTAGGTCAAATTTATCCGCCTCCGACCTCCTAGGTCAACCCTTGACCTCCCAGGTCAACCTTATCACCTCCGACCTCTTAGGTCAACCCTTGACCACCTAGGACAACCTTATCACCTCTGACCCCTTAGGTCAACCTTATCACCTTTGACCCACTAGGTCAACCTCATCCACCTTTGACCTCTTAGGCCAACCTTTGACCCCCTAGGTCAATCTTATCCGTTTAAGTCAACCTTTGACCCCCTTGGTCAATCTTATCCGTTTAAGTCAACCTTTGACCCCCTAGGTCAACCGTACCAACCTTTGACCCCTTAGGTCAACTTAATCATCTTTGACCTCTTAGGTCAACCTTTGACCCCCTTAGGTCAACATCATCCTCCTAGGTCAGCCTTATCACCTTTGACCTCTTAGGTCAACCTTTGACCCCCTCGGTCAACATTATCACCCGTTGACCTCTTAGGTCAACCCTTGACCTCCTAGGTCAACCCAATCAACTTCGACCTCTTAGGTCAAACTTGGACTCCTAGGTCAACCTTATCCATTTTCGACCTCTTAGGTCAATCTTTGATTACATAGGTGAACCCAATTACCTTTGGTCCTAACCCGCTTAGGTCAAACAGTCATCTTGACCCACCTAGGTCATTATTTGACCCACCGTCGTCCAGACCAACCTAGGTCAACCCGTTTAGGTCCACACACCATCCTTGACCCATTTAGGTCAACTTGTCCGTCTTAGGTTAAAACTACCCTTTCACCTTTGACCCGTCAAGGTCACCCCGTGACCCGCTTAGGTCGACTTACCAATCTAGGATCCATCTAGGTCAATCTACCGACCTCCCTAGGTCAACCAACCCGAATAGGTCAGCCTACCCATGTTTAACCCGAATAGGTTAACCTTAGACCCGCTTAGGTCAAACCATGTCTATCCCGCTTAGATCATCCTATAGGCAAACCGCTACAACCCGCTATCTTGATTCATTCACCATATAGGTCAATCCAACCCTTCTCATTTAGGTCAACCTATCCTTTACCCATTTACGTCAACCCACCATTTCGTCGCATTCTAGCTTGAACCACTTCTTGTCTCAAACCTTAGGTCAAACCTTAAGTCAAACCTTACCCGATTCCTATAGGTCTTCCTCACCCATGCTTGACCAAGGACCGAGTCATCTCCCTCTTTTTGACCCCTGTGGTCATTTCTCACCTCTTTTTAAAAGTCTAACTTGATTCGAACTACGGCGACCTGAGCCTCTTATTGTGTGGGACCACTCTCTCATGGTAAGGGGAACGTAGGCAACTTCAGCCCGGTCAAACTTTCAATTTTTTACCAAAATGCATTTCAAAAATTGGAGACCGACTCTTTTCCAAAAAATGATTTTTATAACGATGCCTTATCATTAAATACGAATCTAATTCTTTCATGACATAGATTTCTGCATCATGTCGGCTGCAAGGAACATCGAAGTTGCAACTGAAGCTGCTACCCAAGATCCCGAGACAATCCTCTACACCGGTACTGCTCTCAGTAAGCAAGCATCCCACTTCGAAGCCATCCTCGATGAACAAGCAATCCACTTTAAGGCCATTCTCAACGAGCAAGCAACACACTTTCAGAAGGAGATGCATAAGACCCTAAGAGATATCGAGAGGCGCCATTTGTCTGACATTCGTGGCGTTTATGATTACCTCAGTCGAGTTCTCCCTCTTGCTCAATGTCAACACCCGTACGCTCCTCAAATGTACGGGCCGCCACAGACTGTCCCCGTCGGGATGCCTCCTATGACTACTCATCAACAAGGGGTGCCGGTACCTAAATCACCCTCAAAGACAGTTCGTGAAAGGAAGGACGAGCGCGAATTCGACGACTTAGGTATGCCGTTAGCCAAACTCTTCAAAAGTCTAGTTCAAGCCGACAAGTTGTCTCCTTTGATCAACTATGAACCAAGTAGGGTGAAGCAATGCTTGGATCCCTCCAAACACTGCCAATACCACCAGTACATTGGGCATGACACCGAAGATTGCGTCCAATTGAGGAGAAAGATTCAAAGCCTCATTGACAGCGGAGCCATCACCCGCCAACGGAATACATGGGCATGGGCAAAAGAGGAAATTGGGGCTACCTCCTTTAAATAAAAGAAAAAAAGATCATTCAGTCTTCGTAGGTTCTAGAGTGTCCTTAGTCAAAAGTCCACCTTGGACGATTTTTGTTTCTTTAGTAAAAGTCCACCCCGGACTAGTCAGTTTAAATCTTTTAGTTCCAATAAAAAGGTCTTTATTTCTTTTCTTTTCTCTCTAGGCTTGAGACATAAGCTTGCATATATCAATTTCATGAAAATTGTCTTAGTCACCATTTTCGCTTGATTGCTATATCTTTATATGATGAATTAATCTTAATCTTACTCATTAATGACGACTCATTAAAAGGTAAATGGACCCACAAACCATTCACATAACTAAGTAAACGATTAATCTCAAAATAACAAATGCTTTGATCAATTGGGATGAACGAATCACTTTCCCTTCTCTCTACATTCTACCCCCATACACTCTCTCTATACACTCACCCCTTATACACACTTCATGTACACTCTCTATATACACCTTCTCCACTATCCTCATACTCCTCTCATCCCACCATTAGACCCCTTTTTATAAGGTCGTGACAAAGAAATGGACTGCGGTTGCTCATCATCAAATAGACATCCATGCTGCCACAATTTAAAGGGTTGGTTTGTTCCCATCATGAGTACTACATGCCGTTACACTGGGGCTGTCCGTATTCCATCGAAAATATAAGACAAGTGCACGAAGTCATTCATTGGTGCACGTGATAATCCAATGGAGCTCTACCGGTGAAAATCAAGGGGCTAGGATGCCCGCCGCCAGCAAAAGGCCACTTGAACTATAAGGAAGCTACCTCGCAATCGAGAGAGGCGAAAGCAAACTAGGGGCTTGTCTCGCCCAATGTTTCATGTACAAATATAAAAAAAAATATATATATATGGCTCGCTAGGTTGAAACCCAAAAGGGCGACCTAGGCAAAAGTTAGAGCATTGCACAAAAAGAAGCCCGCTAGGTTGAAAACACGAAAGGGCGGCCTAGGCAAAAAAAGGGTGTGCACAAAGAGATAAAATAAAAAAGAAAAAAGAAAAATAGAAGGGGCTATCACCATGGAAAAGTAAAAGTCCCATTTTCTTTTCACCTCAAATGTTCTATTTTCCTTTCTTTCCTTACAAAGTAGATAAACGGCAGCAACCCATGACAACTACGATGGAGCAATCCACTGCAACAACTACAAAGGAGTAATCCACCGCAATGAGCTACACAGAACAACTCACCTCAAATGAACCTCACACCCCTAAACTCAAACCCAACTTCATCGTCAACCGGGCAACCACTCAAAGCCAAACACAACCCACCTCGTAGCCAATTTTCCTTCTCTTCTCTCTTGCCCCATATTTCTACTCCTGACTTCTTCACTCACAACTGATCAAAACATTTATTATTTCGAGACTACTTGTCTAAAACATAATCATAAGATGCATAACTAATCAACGAGGTCCATTCTCGAGCAATCAAATAAGAATCTTGAATAAAACAATTTTCAAATGTCTCGACAAGTCTTCCGTTCTACAATCTAGGAAAGAGCTAAACACTTACTTTCTGTCAAGCAGGGGCTTCCTCCCTTTTGTACATATATACACTCAGTTGCTCAAAGAGTCAAAATGTGAGTACTATCTCTCTCTCTCTTACTCTCCCCAAAATGCCCCTGCAAGTTTTCATACAATTATTTTTCTTATTTGGAGTCGACTGAATGATTTCTTAAAAAAAAAAAAAAAAAAAAAATTGACGCAAAAGAGATGCCCGCTGGATTGAAAACCCGCAAGGGCGGTCTAGGCAGAAAAAAGGGTGCGTCTTAAAAGAGGTAGGATACCCCGCTCTACGCAACTGGGGCTTCCCTAACAATAAAGGACCGACCATAAGGTTTCTCAAAGAATGCCAGGGCTTCATCGAGCACATACTTAGAAGAAGAGGACTCCTCATCATCAAGCTCGACGCAGGATCTCTCAAAGGAGGGAGGATACCCGCTCATCAAACTAGAGCGTCCCCAACAAAATGGGTCGACTATGCGCTTTCTCGGAGAACACCGGAGCTTCAACAAGGAAGGGCATCCTTCATCGCCGAGCTCGGCACATGACGAACTCTTTGAATTGGTTAGAATCGTAATTAATTATAAAGCATCTTTATAAGGTCATAACACTTTCAAAAGTTTTCTCTTCCACGACACTTTGTTTATAAACCCGCACTCTCGGTCTCCACAAATTTGTATAAACCTCCTCGGTCCACTCTGAGACCCATCTTTGTGATTCTTGAACCGACTCGGTCCTTCACCCTATTTCCTACACAATAGGATACCCTTACGTCCCAATCTGACTTGATTCAAAACCTTAGGTCCCGCACCTACCCGGTCAGTCTTACATAGGTTACACCATAACCCCTTAGCTCGACCCTCCATAAGTTAGTAGCGGGACTCCTAAAGCCTCAAACCAGTCTTACCCAAAACCTCAAGCCTTAAGCCAGTCTACCGAATCCAAATCCTTAGAATGACCCATTAGGTCCCGAACCTACTGGTCTCGAGTCTACCTGATCTCTTAGATCCCAAACCTACCAATATATATTCATCCTTACCTTATCCAGACTATGTCTCCCCTATCCTCTTAGGTCCAACCTCTTAGGTCTACCCAGTCTAACCTATTGAACGATCCCTTAGATCCCAAGTCCATGCAAGGCCGCCAAACACCTACCTTATAGGTCTCTAGCATATCCGATTCACACCTTAGGTCTCAACTCCTAAACCCTTTAGATCACAAAACTGTCTACCCTCTAGGTCTATAACCTTAGATGTCGACCCTTAGAACTCTTTAGTTCCCAAGCCTGCTTGGTCCAACCAAAACAATGCCATATACGCATACTGTCATACCCAAACCATGGCCCTGCCACTCTTAAACCTAGTGTCACTCCTTAGCTTCAAAAGACTTCCTAGTCTGACCTTCAACCACTTAGGTCTCTAACCTACTTAATCCGAGCCGAGTCTAAACCTCACCACCTACAAGGTCCACCCTTGAACTCCATGGATCTCAAACCTTTCTTCCCCACGAGTCCAAACCTCAAACGTGCTCGAACGCATAGGACCTCCCGCGTACCGTGATATGCCATAAAGATATCAAAACCCGTCCAGTCAAAAATCATGCGCTTAACACCTTTAGTCCCATACAAACCCACCTTCGCAATCGCCGAACGAGCTTGGTCACGCGAGACCAAATCATACCCAATCCAACTTAAGGTACCTATTGTACTCAAGTAAAGTCTTGGACACTTAATCCCTTTACCTAAAAGCGCCAACATGGTCATATATCCAAAACCATTTCCTGCACCTACGGTTCGCACCTAGCCTAAACTTTCAAACACTCTAGGATCCAAGCCCGACATGCATATTAGGTACTAGGATCATCCAATCCCAATCCGTTGCACCTTGGCCGACCTCAAACCTGCTTGGTCCTAACCCATAACGCGGTTTCTCTAGGACAAAAGACTTACCCGCTTGAAAGCCTTATGTCCCAACGCTACCCTACCTAGCCTTCGATCTCCTAGATCTCACGCCTACCATTCCATTAGGCCCCGGTCTCCTTAACACATGTCTGAGTCTTACCCTAGCTAAACCCTAGCACTCTAGCCTAGGTCTAACCTATCGAGCCTATCCAGCCATGAGGTATCAAGCTCACCTGCCCCGAACCGCAACACTCTTAGACCTCAAACTTGCCCGGTCTAAACCAAGACAAACCTTCAAATTCTTTCGGTCTCCAAACCCTAGCCTTAAGCCTAAGTAGTCACATTCTCTCAACCCCATCCTCAAGCCTAGGTTGCTTCATCCTCTACAAACCCTAGCCTCAAGCCTAGGTAGTCACCTTCTATTCAAAGCCTAGCCTTAAACCTAGGTAATCGTATTCCCTCTAAAACCCTAGTCCCAAACCTAGGTAATCGCCTTCTCTCTAAACCCTAGCCTCAAGCCTAGGTAGTCACCTTCTATCCGAAGCCTAGCCTTAAACCTAGGTAATCACATTCTCTCAAACCCTAGCCCCAAGCATAGGTAATTACATCCTTCCAAACCCTAGCCTAAAGCCTAGGAAGTTACATCCTTCTTAAACCCTAGCCTCGATCCTAGGTAGCCACATCCTTCCTAAACCCTACCCTCGAGCCTAGGTAGTCACATTCCCTCCAAACTCTAGCCTCAAGCCTAGGTAGTCGATATTCTTTCAAACCCTAGCCTCAAGCCTAGGTAGTCGATATTCTTTCCAAACCCTAGCCTCAAACCTAGGAAGTCGCGTTCTCCCCAAACCCTAGCCTCAAGCCTAGGTAGTCACATATCCTTAGGCCTATAAAACCGCAACATCCTCTTTAACCCTAGCCCAAGTTCTAGGGAATTTCCAAAGCCCCGCATGCAACATCATTTCCAAATTCCTGAAACCCTAGTCTCGAAACCTAGGAAATTTACAATTTTAATCCCCCGTCTTATTGAACCCTAACCCAAAACCTAGGATACAATGCCCTGTCCAAAACTTAATCAACCCCAGCAAGCCGCATTCGCTCTAAACCCTAGCCTCGAGCCTAGGTAGTCGCATTCGCTCTAAACCCTAGCCTCAAGCCTAGGTACTCGCATTCGCTCCAGACCCTAGCCTCTAACCTAGGTAGTCGCACTCTTTCTAAAACCCTAGCCTCAAGCCTAGGTAGAAATTATCCTCTTTAAACTCTATCATCAAGCCTAGGATTCAACATTCCCTTCAAACCCTAGTCCTAGACCTAGGAAATTCCTTCACCTTAGTCTCAAAATATAGGAAGTTTACAGTCCTTAGCCTTAAAACCTAGCCCAAAGCCTAGGTTACCACGAACATTTCCAAGCCATAGTCACCAATCCCGGAAAATGGTGAACCCTAACATCAAGCTTAGTGGACCTTCCACAAAAGCAATCCCTCTTCCCAACGGTCCATGGTCTCAAGCCTAAGAAGTCATAACCTTTCCAACTCCCAGCCTTATGTCTAAAAGCCAACGCCTTTGCAACCTCTAAGCCTACCACAACTCCAAGCCCTAGCCTCCTAGACCTAGGAAATTCCTAAACCCTAGTCCCAAACCTAGGAGAGTCATGGTCCTTAAACACCAGTTTCCAAACCCTTGTTCGAAACCCTAACATCTAGGAAGTTCCCACACCTAAACCTTTCCAAGCCCTAGCACTAAGCCGTGACATCTTTGGCATCCCTATCTCAAGATTAGGAGACCACCATCTTCCTTATTCCCTTTCCTTAAAAGAGCCTTAGGTCCTACCTCTAGGCAACCAAGAAAAATGTCCCTTACCTAACACCTTGGTCTCAATGGCTCGTAGCCTCATCCCCTCCTAAATTAGGATAAGCGGAACCCAGATCATGTTTCCCATATTAGCAACTCCCCGAGAGTCCATCTCCTTCGCGTCTCCCTAAAGGTCATTTGCCCTTGTGACTCACCAAAGAGTCCCTCCCCGAGAGTCTATCACCTTTGTGACTCCCCGAGAGTCCGTCACCCTTGGGACTCCCCGAGACTCTATCACCTTTGTGACTCCCCGAGAGTTCATCCCGTTTGCGACTTCATAACAATCCATCATCTTTGCCTCCACATGCAAAATTTCAGTTTTACCCCTAGTACATTCCCCTTTGATTCATTTTAGGTGCCCTTAGCGCTGTTTTGACTGATATTCGATACCTTTGGGAACGGAAAGCCCCTTAAAATTTCATTCTTCACCAAATATTTGCTTAGGATTCGTATGGTTGTAGAGACTTCGGCGCCTCTATGACATACGCATCCTAGATCGATCGCGATTGGCAGAAGCCTCGGCGTTTCTGTTTGCGGGAGATCCAGCATCTATTTTAGCATTTCCTAATATTTGCTTAGGATTCGTATGGTTGTAGAGACTTTGGCGCCTTATGACATACGCATCCTAGATCGATCGTGATTGGCAGAAGCCTCGGCGTTTCTGTTTGCGAGAGATCCAGCATCTATTATTTTAGCATTTCCTAATATTTGCTTAGGATTCGTATGGTTGTAGAGACTTTGGCGCCTCTATGACATACGCATCCTAGATCGATCGTGATTGGCAGAAGCCTCGGCGTTTCTGTTTGCGAGAGATCCAGCATCTATTATTTTAGCACTTCCTAATATTTGCTTAGGATTCGTATGGTTGTAGAGACTTCGGCGCCTCTATGACATACGCATCCTAGATCGATCGTGATTGGCAGAAGCCTCGGCGTTTCTGTTTGCGAGAGATCCAGCATCTATTATTTTAGCATTTCCTAATATTTGCTTAGGATTCGTATGGTTGTAGAGACTTTGGCGCCTCTATGACATACGCATCCTAGATCGATCGTGATTGGCAGAAGCCTCGGCGTTTCTGTTTGCGAGAGATCCAGCATCTATTATTTTAGCATTTCCTAATATTTGCTTAGGATTCGTATGGTTGTAGAGACTTTGGCGCCTCTATGACATACGCATCCTAGATCGATGCGATTGGCAGAAGCCTCGGCGTTTCTGTTTGCGAGAGATCCAGCATCTATTATTTTAGCATTTCCTAATATTTGCTTAGGATTCGTATGGTTGTAGAGACTTTGGCGCCTCTATGACATACGCATCCTAGATCGATCGTGATTGGCAGAAGCCTCGGCGTTTCTGTTTGCGAGAGATCCAGCATCTATTATTTTAGCATTTCCTAATATTTGCTTAGGATTCGTATGGTTGTAGAGACTTTGGCGCCTCTATGACATACGCATCCTAGATCGATCGCGATTGGCAGAAGCCTCGGCGTTTCTGTTTGCGAGAGATCCAGCATCTATTATTTTAGCATTTCCTAATATTTGCTTAGGATTCGTATGGTTGTAGAGACTTTGGCGCCTCTATGACATACGCATCCTAGATCGATCGTGATTGGCAGAAGCCTCGGCGTTTCTGTTTGCGAGAGATCCAGCATCTATTATTTTAGCATTTCCTAATATTTGCTTAGGATTCGTATGGTTGTAGAGACTTTGGCGCCTCTATGACATACGCATCCTAGATCGATCGTGATTGGCAGAAGCCTCGGCGGTTCTGTTTGCGAGAGATCCAGCATCTATTATTTTAGCATTTCCTAATATTTGCTTAGGATTCGTATAGTTGTAGAGACTTTGGCGCCTCTATGACATACGCATCCTAGATCGATCGCGATTGGCAGAAGCCTCGGCGTTTCTGTTTGCGAGAGATCCAGCATCTATTATTTTAGCATTTCCTAATATTTGCTTAGGATTCGTATGGTTGTAGAGACTTCGGCGCCTCTATGACATACGCATCCTAGATCGATCGTGATTGGCAGAAGCCTCGGCGTTTCTGTTTGTGAGAGATCCAGCATCTATTATTTTAGCATTTCCTAATATTTGCTTAGGATTCGTATGGTTGTAGAGACTTTGGCGCCTCTATGACATACGCATCCTAGATCGATCGTGATTGGCAGAAGCCTCGGCGTTTCTGTTCGCGAGAGATCCAGCATCTATTATTTTAGCATTTCCTAATATTTGCTTAGGATTCGTATGGTTGTAGAGACTTTGGCGCCTCTATGACATACGCATCCTAGATCGATCGCGATTGGCAGAAGCCTCGGCGTTTCTGTTTGCGAGAGATCCAGCATCTATTATTTTAGCATTTCCTAATATTTGCTTAGGATTCGTATGGTTGTAGAGACTTTGCGCCTCTATGACATACGCATCCTAGATCGATCGTGATTGGCAGAAGCCTCGGCGTTTCTGTTTGCGAGAGATCCAGCATCTATTATTTTAGCACTTCCTAATATTTGCTTAGGATTCGTATGGTTGTTTTCCAGCATCTATTTTAGCATTTCCTAATATTTGCTTAGGATTCGTATGGTTGTAGAGACTTAGGCGCCTCTATGACATACGCATCCTAGATCGATCGCGATTGGCAGAAGCCTCGGCGTTTCTGTTTGCGGAGATCCAGCATCTATTTTAGCATTTCCTAATATTTCTTAGGATTCGTATGGTTGTAGAGACTTGGCGCCTCTATGACATACGCATCCTAGATCGATCGTGATTGGCATAAGCCTCGGCGTTTCTGTTTGCAAGAGATCCAGCATCTATTTTAGCACTTCCTAATATTTGCTTAGGATTGTATGGTTGTAGAGACTTCGGCACCTCTATGACATACGCATCCTAGATCGATCGCGATTGGCAGAAGCCTCGGCGTTTCTGTTTGCGAGAGATCCAGCATCTATTATTTTAGCATTTCCTAATATTTGCTTAGGATTAGTATGGTTGTAGAGACTTTGGCGCCTCTATGACATACGCATCCTAGATCGATCGTGATTGGCAGAAGCCTCGGCGTTTCTGTTGCGAGAGATCCAGCATCTATTATTTTAGCATTTCCTAATATTTGCTTAGGATTCGTATGGTTGTAGAGACTTTGGCGCCTCTATGACATACGCATCCTAGATCGATCGCGATTGGCAGAAGCCTCGGCGTTTCTGTTTGCGAGAGGTCCAGCATCTATTATTTTAAATTTCCTAATATTTGCTTAGGATTCGTATAGTTGTAGAGACTTTGGCGCCTCTATGACATACGCATCCTAGATCGATCGCGATTGGCAGAAGCCTCGGCGTTTCTGTTTGCGAGAGATCCAGCATCTATTTTAGCATTTCCTAATATTTTCTTAGGATTCGTATGGTTGTAGAGACTTTGGCGCCTCTATGACATACGCATCCTAGATCGATCGTGATTGGCAGAAGCCTCGGCGTTTCTGTTTGCAAGAGATCCAGCATCTATTATTTTAGCATTTCTAATATTTGCTTAGGATTGTATGGTTGTAGAGACTTCGGCGCCTCTATGACATACGCATCCTAGATCGATCGCGATTGGCAGAAGCCTCGGCGTTTCTGTTTGCGAGAGATCCAGCATCTATTATTTAGCATTTCCTAATATTTGCTTAGGATTCGTATGGTTGTAGAGACTTTGGTGCCTCTATGACATACGCATCCTAGATCGATCGTGATTGGCAGAAGCCTCGGCGTTTCTGTTTGCGAGAGATCCAGCATCTATTATTTTAGCATTTCCTAATATTTGCTTAGGATTCGTATGGTTGTAGAGACTTTGGCGCCTCTATGACATACGCATCCTAGATCGATCGCGATTGGCAGAAGCCTCGGCGTTTCTGTTCGCGAGAGATCCAGCATCTATTATTTTAGCATTTCCTAATATTTGCTTAGGATTCGTATGGTTGTAGAGACTTTGGCGCCTCTATGACATACACATCCTAGATCGATCGCGATTGGCAGAAGCCTCGGCGTTTCTGTTTGCGAGAGATCCAGCATCTATTATTTTAGCATTTCCTAATATTTGCTTAGGATTCGTATGGTTGTAGAGACTTTGGCGCCTCTATGACATACGCATCCTAGATCGATCGTGATTGGCAGAAGCCTCGGCGTTTCTGTTTGCGAGAGATCCAGCATCTATTATTTTAGCATTTCCTAATATTTGCTTAGGATTCGTATGGTTGTAGAGACTTTGGCGCCTCTATGACATACGCATCCTAGATCGATCGCGATTGGCAGAAGCCTCGGCGTTTCTGTTTGCGAGAGATCCAGCATCTATTATTTTAGCACTTCCTAATATTTGCTTAGGATTCGTATGGTTGTAGAGACTTCGGCGCCTCTATGACATACGCATCCTAGATCGATCGCGGATTGGCAGAAGCCTCGGCGTTTCTGTTTGTGAGAGATCCAGCATCTATTATTTTAGCATTTCCTAATATTTGCTTAGGATTCGTATGGTTGTAGAGACTTTGGCGCCTCTATGACATACGCATCCTAGATCGATCGTGATTGGCAGAAGCCTCGGCGTTTCTGTTCGCGAGAGATCCAGCATCTATTATTTTAGCATTTCCTAATATTTGCTTAGGATTCGTATAGTTGTAGAGACTTTGGCGCCTCTATGACATACGCATCCTAGATCGATCGCGATTGGCAGAAGCCTCGGCGTTTCTGTTTGCGGAGATCCAGCATCTATTATTTTAGCATTTCCTAATATTTGCTTAGGATTCGTATGGTTGTAGAGACTTTGGCGCCTCTATGACATACGCATCCTAGATCGATCGTGATTGGCAGAAGCCTCGGCGTTTCTGTTTGCGAGAGATCCAGCATCTATTATTTTAGCATTTCCTAATATTTGCTTAGGATTCGTATGGTTGTAGAGACTTCGGCGCCTCTATGACATACGCATCCTAGATCGATCGCGATTGGCAGAAGCCTCGGCGTTTCTGTTTGCGAGAGATCCAGCATCTATTATTTTAGCATTTCCTAATATTTGCTTAGGATTCGTATGGTTGTAGAGACTTTGGCGCCTCTATGACATACGCATCCTAGATCGATCGTGATTGGCAGAAGCCTCGGCGTTTCTGTTGCGAGAGATCCAGCATCTATTATTTTAGCATTTCCTAATATTTGCTTAGGATTCGTATGGTTGTAGAGACTTTGGCGCCTCTATGACATACGCATCCTAGATCGATCGTGATTGGCAGAAGCCTCGGCGTTTCTGTTTGGGAGATCCAGCATCTATTATTTTAGCATTTCCTAATATTTGCTTAGGATTCGTATGGTTGTAGAGACTTTGGCGCCTCTATGACATACGCATCCTAGATCGATCGTGATTGGCAGAAGCCTCGGCGTTTCTGTTCGCGAGAGATCCAGCATCTATTATTTTAGCATTTCCTAATATTTCCTTAGGATTCGTATAGTTGTAGAGACTTTGGCGCCTCTATGACATACGCATCCTAGATCGATCGCGATTGGCAGAAGCCTCGGCGTTTCTGTTTGCGGGAGATCCAGCATCTATTATTTTAGCATTTCCTAATATTTGCTTAGGATTCGTATGGTTGTAGAGACTTTGGCGCCTCTATGACATACACATAGATCGACCGTGATTGGCAGAAGCCTCGGCGTTTCTGTTTGCGGGAGATCCAGCATCTATTATTTTAGCATTTCCTAATATTTGCTTAGGATTCGTATAGTTGTAGAGACTTTGGCGCCTCTATGACATACGCATCCTAGATCGATCGCGATTGGCAGAAGCCTCGGCGTTTCTGTTTGCGGGAGATCCAGCATCTATTTTAGCATTTCCTAATATTTGCTTAGGATTCGTATGGTTGTAGAGACTTTGGCGCCTCTATGAGATACGCATCCTAGATCGATCGTGATTGGCAGAAGCCTCGGCGTTTCTGTTTGCGAGAGGTCCAGCATCTATTATTTTAGCACTTCCTAATATTTGCTTAGGATTCGTATGGTTGTAGAGACTTCGGCGCCTCTATGACATACGCATCCTAGATCGATCGGATTGGCAGAAGCCTCGGCGTTTCTGTTTGCGGGAGATCCAGCATCTATTTTAGCATTTCCTAATATTTGCTTAGGATTCGTATAGTTGTAGAGACTTAGGCGCCTCTATGACATACGCATCCTAGATCGATCGCGATTGGCAGAAGCCTCGGCGTTTCTGTTTGCGGAGATCCAGCATCTATTTTAGCATTTCCTAATATTTCTTAGGATTCGTATGGTTGTAGAGACTTTGGCGCCTCTATGACATACGCATCCTAGATCGATCGTGATTGGCATAAGCCTCGGCGTTTCTGTTTGCAAGAGATCCAGCATCTATTATTTGAGCACTTCCTAATATTTGCTTAGGATTTGTATGGTTGTAGAGACTTCGGCACCTCTATGACATACGCATCCTAGATCGATCGCGATTGGCAGAAGCCTCGGCGTTTCTGTTTGCGAGAGATCCAGCATCTATTATTTTAGCATTTCCTAATATTTGCTTAGGATTAGTATGGTTGTAGAGACTTTGGCGCCTCTATGACATACGCATCCTAGATCGATCGTGATTGGCAGAAGCCTCGGCGTTTCTGTTCGCGAGAGATCCAGCATCTATTATTTTAGCATTTCCTAATATTTGCTTAGGATTCGTATAGTTGTAGAGACTTTGGCGCCTCTATGACATACACATCCTAGATCGATCGCGATTGGCAGAAGCCTCGGCGTTTCTGTTTGCGAGAGGTCCAGCATCTATTATTTTAAAATTTCCTAATATTTGCTTAGGATTCGTATAGTTGTAGAGACTTTGGCGCCTCTATGACATACGCATCCTAGATCGATCGCGATTGGCAGAAGCCTCGGCGTTTCTGTTTGCGGAGATCCAGCATCTATTTTAGCATTTCCTAATATTTTCTTAGGATTCGTATGGTTGTAGAGACTTTGGCGCCTCTATGACATACGCATCCTAGATCGATCGTGATTGGCATAAGCCTCGGCGTTTCTGTTTGCAAGAGATCCAGCATCTATTATTTTAGCACTTCTTAATATTTGCTTAGGATTGTATGGTTGTAGAGACTTCGGCGCCTCTATGACATACGCATCCTAGATCGATCGCGATTGGCAGAAGCCTCGGCGTTTCTGTTTGCGAGAGATCCAGCATCTATTATTTACATTTCCTAATATTTGCTTAGGATTCGTATGGTTGTAGAGACTTTGGTGCCTCTATGACATACGCATCCTAGATCGATCGTGATTGGCAGAAGCCTCGGCGTTTCTGTTCGCGAGAGATCCAGCATCTATTATTTTAGCATTTCCTAATATTTGCTTAGGATTCGTATGGTTGTAGAGACTTTGGCGCCTCTATGACATACACATCCTAGATCGATCGCGATTGGCAGAAGCCTCGGCGTTTCTGTTCGCGAGAGATCCAGCATCTATTATTTTAGCATTTCCTAATATTTGCTTAGGATTCGTATGGTTGTAGAGACTTTGGCGCCTCTATGACATACACATCCTAGATCGATCGCGATTGGCAGAAGCCTCGGCGTTTCTGTTTGCGAGAGATCCAGCATCTATTATTTTAGCATTTCCTAATATTTACTTAGGATTCGTATGGTTGTAGAGACTTTGGCGCCTCTATGACATACACATCCTAGATCGATCGTGATTGGCAGAAGCCTCGGCGTTTCTGTTCGCGAGAGATCCAGCATCTATCTATTTTTAGCATTTCCTAATATTTGCTTAGGATTCGTATAGTTGTAGAGACTTTGGCGCCTCTATGACATACACATCCTAGATCGATCGCGATTGGCAGAAGCCTCGGCGTTTCTGTTTGCGAGAGATTCAGCATCTATTATTTTAGCACTTCCTAATATTTGCTTAGGATTCGTTTGGTTGTAGAGACTTCGGCGCCTCTATGACATACGCATCCTAGATCGATCGCTATTGGCAGAAGCCTCGGCGTTTCTGTTTGTGAGAGATCCAGCATCTATTATTTTAGCATTTCCTAATATTTGCTTAGGATTCGTATGGTTGTAGAGACTTTGGCGCCTCTATGACATACACATCCTAGATCGACCGTGATTGGCAGAAGCCTCGGCGTTTCTGTTCGCGAGAGATCCAGCATCTATTATTTTAGCATTTCCTAATATTTGCTTAGGATTCGTATAGTTGTAGAGACTTTGGCGCCTCTATGACATACGCATCCTAGATCGATCGCGATTGGCAGAAGCCTCGGCGTTTCTGTTTGCGGGAGATCCAGCATCTATTTTAGCATTTCCTAATATTTGCTTAGGATTCGTATGGTTGTAGAGACTTTGGCGCCTCTAGGACATACGCATCCTAGATCGATCGTGATTGGCAGAAGCCTCGGCGTTTCTGTTTGCGAGAGATCCAGCATCTATTATTTTAGCACTTCCTAATATTTGCTTAGGATTCGTATGGTTGTAGAGACTTCGGCGCCTCTATGACATACGCATCCTAGATCGATCGCGATTGGCAGAAGCCTCGGCGTTTCTGTTTGCGAGAGATCCAGCATCTATTATTTTGGCATTTCCTAATATTTGCTTAGGATTTGTATGGTTGTAGAGACTTTGGCGCCTCTATGACATACGCATCCTAGATCGATCGTGATTGGCAGAAGCCTCGGCGTTTCTGTTCGCGAGAGGTCCAGCATCTATTATTTTAGCATTTCCTAATATTTGCTTAGGATTCGTATAGTTGTAGAGACTTTGGCGCCTCTATGACATACGCATCCTAGATCGATCGCGATTGGCAGAAGCCTCGGCGTTTCTGTTTGCGGGAGATCCAGCATCTATTATTTTAGCATTTCCTAATATTTGCTTAGGATTCGTATGGTTGTAGAGACTTTGGCGCCTCTATGACATACGCATCCTAGATCGATCGTGATTGGCAGAAGCCTCGGCGTTTCTGTTCGCGAGAGATCCAGCATCTATTATTTTAGCATTTCCTAATATTTCCTTAGGATTCGTATAGTTGTAGAGACTTTGGCGCCTCTATGACATACGCATCCTAGATCGATCGCGATTGGCAGAAGCCTCGGCGTTTCTGTTTGCGGGAGATCCAGCATCTATTATTTTAGCATTTCCTAATATTTGCTTTGGATTCGTATGGTTGTAGAGACTTTGGCGCCTCTATGACATACGCATCCTAGATCGATCGCGATTGGCAGAAGCCTCGGCGTTTCTGTTTGCGGGAGATCCAGCATCTATTATTTTAGCATTTCCTAATATTTGCTTAGGATTCGTATGGTTGTAGAGACTTTGGCGCCTCTATGACATACGCATCCTAGATCGATCGCGATTGGCAGAAGCCTCGGCGTTTCTGTTTGCGGGAGATCCAGCATCTATTATTTTAGCATTTCCTAATATTTGCTTAGGATTCGTATGGTTGTAGAGACTTTGGCGCCTCTATGACATACGCATCCTAGATCGATCGTGATTGGCAGAAGCCTCGGCGTTTCTGTTCGCGAGAGATCCAGCATCTATTATTTTAGCATTTCCTAATATTTGCTTAGGATTCGTATAGTTGTAGAGACTTTGGCGCCTCTATGACATACACATCCTAGATCGATCGCGATTGGCAGAAGCCTCGGCGTTTCTGTTTGCGAGAGATCCAGCATCTATTATTTTAGCATTTCCTAATATTTGCTTAGGATTCGTATGGTTGTAGAGACTTTGGCGCCTCTATGACATACGCATCCTAGATCGATCGTGATTGGCAGAAGCCTCGGCGTTTCTGTTTGCTAGAGATCCAGCATCTATTATTTTAGCATTTCCTAATATTTGCTTAGGATTCGTATGGTTGTAGAGACTTCGGCGCCTCTATGACATACGCATCCTAGATCGATCGGGATTGGCAGAAGCCTCGGCGTTTCTGTTTGCGAGAGATCCAGCATCTATTATTAGGATTCGTATGGTTGTAAGGACTTCGGCGCCTCTATGACATACGCATCCTAGATCGATCGGGATTGGCAGAAGCCTCGGCGTTTCTGTTTGCGAGAGATCCAGCATCTATTATTAGGATTCGTATGGTTGTAGAGACTTCGGCGCCTCTATGACATACGTATCCTTGATCAATCGTGATTGGCAGAAGCCTCGGCGTTTCTGTTTGCGAGAGATCCGGCATCTAATATTAGGATTTGCATGATCATAGAGACTTCGGCGCCTCTATGACATACGTATCCTTGATCGATCGTGGTTGGCAGAAGCCTCGGCGTTTCTGTTCGCGAGAAATCCGACATCTATTACTTTAGCGCAATCGGCAGGAGCCCTGGCGATCCTGATTGCGTTTACCATTCCATCTTGGGATTATTTAGACAACGTAGTCTTCATTTTTCCCAAATGACTTCATTTCCTAACGAATGTTCGTTCTTCATACAGGATAGTGCCCGTAGGGTTATTATCCCTAGCAGAAGTCCGATGGCTCGCTTTTCCCCAACAGCTCAGAACTACGACCGGCTTGATTCCTCGGAGGATACGTAGGAAACCTGAAAAGGTCCAGCCACTCGACCGACGCGGTCAACTCTCATCCCCAGCAGGTGCACTTTCCTCAGCAGAAGACGTTGCTCCCCATCAGAGGACAGTCATTCCCAATTTCCCATCAGATTTGAACTACGTTTGGCTTGATTCCTCCGCGGATACGTAGGTCGCCTGTCAAGGTTCAGCCGTTCCCTTACCTTTCATTTGTTTTGAAACTCATGTTTCAGACGGATCCTTCTTTTATCGTCGACCCTCCATTGCCTTGCAAGAAGCGTCGCCGAGGGGCTACTGTTAGTACCCGATCTGAAAATGAGTTTATTAGGACTTTCCGAAAAATACAAGGACTTTATAGGAATTAGAAACCTTGCAAAGACTTGTCCCGGATTCCCAAAATATCTCATTTATGACAAAATCTATCAAAATAGGTAACAAATGGTTTCCTTAAAACCATGCAGAAACCCTAGCTTAAGAATCAAGTCAGCCTGCAACCTTAGCCACGCGGCCAACCTTGCTGCGCGTTGATCTTGACCACGCGGCCACTCTTGTCACCGGCTTCAACCATGGCCAGGCGGCCAACCTTGCGCTGGATGATCCTGACCGTCAGATCTTCCCATCAGTTTACTATATAAACCATTCCATTCCATTGGTTTAAGGGTCCGATTTTGAGAGTTCTAAAGCACGAATTTTGGAGTTCTTAAACACTATTTTGCTCTCTAATTAGCATTCAAACACTCAAGAAGATCCAAGGTTTATTTCTTGCCAACATAGGTAAGTTTTTTCTAACTTTTTCTTCGTGTTCTTGCATTATTTTTAATGTAGATCTTTTATATTCATGTTCGTACATGTTTATTCATAATTTCTTCATATTCTTTGCATGCTCATTCATATGTTCATAATATGTTCTTCGCATGTTCTTCGTGTTCATAGATTAAAACCTTATTTATGCTATATTTAGGGTTGTGATCTTCATAATTACATGTTATTTCATAGCCGATGATGATCTAGGGTTCATCAACCCGAGGATGATCTAGGAACTACTTCTAAACCCTAATCTTTAGGTAATTCCCCCCTCATTATGCATGATCCCGATTCTTCTGCCTATTCTAAATTCTCTCGAACTACGCTGACCTGAGCTTCTCACAATGAGAGGAACGTAGGCAATCTTCGGATCCGGTCTCAAACACTAACACACTACTAACACATTCATCATGATAGAAAGACCGATCAATTCGGGCAATAGGAGTGATAACGTTCAATATTCTTCTCTTGTTGTAATTTGACCCCCGAACCCATTAAACATGCTTTTTTCTCAATGTTTTGGCTATAACTAAAACGGCGTGGCGACTCTCATAATTTTAATGTTGCTATGAATATTCTCAAATTCAAACACACGTATTCACAGCGACGCATGGGAAGTATCTTGTGATTATTTTTATTTACAAAGGGAATATTCATAACGACATTAAAATTATGAGAGTCGCCACGCCGTTTTAATTAAAGCCAAAACATTGAAAAAAGCATTTTTAATGGGTTCGGGGGTCAAATTACAACAAGAGAAGAATATTGAACGTTATCACTCCTATTGCCCGAATTGATCGGTCTTTCTATCATGATGAATGTGTTAGTAGTGTGTTAGTAAATTAGACCGGATCCGAAGATTGCCTACGTTCCTCTCAATGTGAGAAGCTCAGGTCAGCGTAGTTCGCAGAGAATTCAGAATAGGCAGAAGGATCGGGATCATGCATAATGAGGGGGGAATTACCTAAAGATTAGGGTTTAGAAGTAGTTCCTAGATCATCCTCGGGTTGATGAACCCTCGATCATCATCGGCTATGAAATAACATGTAATTATGAAGATCACAACCCTAAATATAGCATAAATAAGGTTTTAATCTATGGACACGAAGAACGCGCGAAGAACATATTATGAGCATATGAATGAGCATGCAAAGCATATGAAGAAACTATGAATAAACATGTACGAATATGAATATAAAAGATCTACATTAAAAATAATGCAAGAACACGAAGAAAAAGTTAGAAAACTTACCTATGTTGGCAAGAAATAAACCTTGATCTCCTTGAGTGTTTGAATGCTAATTAGAGAGCAAAATAGTGTTTAAGAACTCCAAAATTCGGACTTTAGAACTCTCAAAAATCCGACCCTAAACCAATAGCATGGGATTGGTTTATATAGTAAACTGAGGGGAAGATCTGATGGTCAGGATCATCCAGCGCAAGGTTGGCCGCCTGGCTATGGTTGAAGCCGGTGACAAGAGTGGCCGCGTGGCCAAGATCAACGCGTAGCAATGTTGGCCGCGTGGCCAAGGTTGCAGGCTGACTTGATTCTTAAGCTAGGGTTTCTGCATGGTTTTAAGGAAACCATTGGTTACCTATTTTGATAGATTTTGTCATAAATGAGATATTTTGGGAATCCGGGACAAGTCTTTGCAAGGTTTCTAATTACTATAAAGTCCTTGTATTTTTGGGAAAGTCCTAATAAACTCATTTTCAGGTCGGGTACTAACAGCAAGGCACACATAACCGGCCTCTTAAAGTTAACACTCCTTTGGAATTAAGAGAGAAATCCTCGAATTTACCATCTTCGATTTTATTCACTATTTTTACTAACTCCGGATCATCCTTCTGAGCTTCCTTTATTTGTTGAATCAAGACTGGTAATACTCGAATACTCGCAAAAATAGCCCCATGCTTTGACTCATAAGGACTCCAATCTCGAGCATCCTCTAACATTTTCCATTCACACGCCATCAATGAAGCCATAAAAGATTTCCGGCTAATGGCATCGGCTACCACATTTTCTTTACCCGGGTGATAAGAGATAGTGCAATCATAATCCTTCAATAGCTCCATCCATCTTCTTTGCCTATTATTCAACTCTTTTTGGGAGAAAAGATACTTCAAACTTTGATGATCGGTAAATATCTCAAATTTGGCTCCGTAAAAATAATGTTTCCATTTGTGCAACGCAAAGACAATCGCAGCTAGCTCCATGTCATGGGTAGGATAATTTTGCTCACTCGGAGTCAACTTCCTTGAAGCATATGCAATCACCCTTCCATTTTGCATTAGCACACACCCAAGGCCTTCTTTAGAAGCATCACTATAAATCACCAAGTCGTCATTTCCATTAGGAAGTGCGAGAATAGGAGCTGTAGTCAATCTCTTCTTCAACTCTTCAAAACTAAGTTGACATTTTCCATCCCACATATAAGGAACATTCTTTCGAGTCAACTGAGTCAATGGAGTAGCAATTTTAGAAAACCCCTCGATAAATCTTCTATAATACCCGGCTAGACCTAAGAAACTTCGAATCTCCGTAACTGATTCAGGCCTCTTCCAATTCACAATAGCTTCAATCTTGGAAGGATCTACGGATATTCCTCTATTAGAAACCACGTGCCCAAGAAAAGGCACTTCATCGAGCCAAAAGGCACACTTACTGAATTTCGCAAACAGTTGCTTCTCACGAAGAACAGATAAAACCATTCGCAAGTGTTGCTCGTGCTCCTCCTTAGACTTGGAATACACAAGAATATCGTCAATAAATACAACCACGAAGGTGTCAAGATAAGGTTTGAAGACCCAATTCATCATATCCATGAAAACAGCCGGAGCATTAGTCAACCCGAAAGGCATAACAAGGAACTCATAATGACCATACCTACTACGGAAAGCAGTCTTAGAAATGTCTTCAGAACGAATCTTTAACTGATGATACCCACTCCTCAAGTAAAGCTTCGAAAAGACGACTGACCCTTGAAGTTGATCAAACAAGTCATCAATGTGAGGTAGAGGATATTTATTCTTTACGGTTACCTGATTTAGCTTCCTATAGTCGATGCATAGTCTCAAAGACCCATCCTTATTCTTGACAAATAACACAGGAGCTCCCCACGGTGATACACTAGGACGGATAAATCCCCGATCAAGCAACTCTTGTAATTGAACCTTCAACTCTTTCAGTTCAGCTGGAGCCATTCTATAAGGTGCTTCAGATATAGGGGTGGTACCTGGAAGCAAGTCAATACCAAACTCGATCTCTCTATCGGGAGGCATAGAATATTCAAAAGAGAACACATCAGGAAACTCTTTAACTACATTCACATCCTCTATTTCAGGAGACTTTTTAGTAGTATCCAAAACACAGGCCAAGTACCCTACGCAGCCACGGTGCAATAGCCTCCTAGCTTTCACATACGAAATAATACGAATTCCCTTACCCAAAGAAGCTGCCCCAAAAGTAAACACAGGAACACTAGGGATAGAAAACGTAACCACTTTCTTAAAGCAATCAATAGAGGCATAATATTTACTTAACCAATCCATACCCAGAATAACATCAAAATCTTGCAATGGTAATATGACTAAATCAGAAAGTAAAACATGCTCACTAATATGCACATCACAATCACGTAACACCTTATCAGCTATCAAACAATCTCCCATAGGAGTCGACACTTCTAGCACATAGGGCAAAGACTCAGAAGAAGAATGCAATCGAGATGCAAAATGCACAGAAACATATGAATGCGATGAGATGGGGTCTATAAGTGCACGTGCCCTCAAATTTGACATAGAAATTATACCTCCTATCACGGTGGAAGCATCCGAAGCTTGTTGCTGAGTAATTGCAAAAACACGACCCTGAACTTTGGGTTTTCCCGAAGCATCTCTTTTCTAGCCCTGAGACGGTCCAACACCACTCCCCGATGGTTGACTCCTCGATCTAGTGCAATCTCTTTGAAAATGGCCAAGTTGTCCACAGTTCAAACACTTTCCTTGTTTCTTCCAACATCGCTCTTTACTATGCCCTTCCCTCTGACAATAATTACATACTCTCTTGCTTTGACCCCCAAAGAAATTACCTTGATTTCTAACACTCGGTTGCCCTTGTGGTTGTCCTCTAAATGGGGTTGAAGTTCCTTGTCCTCCACGATTATCATTACGTTGTTGTTGTGGTCTACCTTGTCTTCCCGCACCAGCCAATTCCACCTTCCTCTTGTGTTCTTCAATATCATGCTCCACTTGATAGGCTCGATCAATTGCATCTTGAAATTCTTGTAGTTTATAAGACACCAATTGAGTTCGGATCACAGTTTTTAATCCCTTCACAAATCTCATTGCCTTCCTCTCCTCTGTTGCAATTAAATGAGTGCAATACCTCGATAACTCCATAAATTTAGCTGCATACTGAGCTATCGACACTGCATTCTGTTCCAAGCTAAGGAATTCCACTTCTTTCCGATCTTGATCCACCCTCGGAATGAAATGTTCTTTGAACTTTTTCAAAAAAATTCCCAAGTATAAGGTACATGAGCGTCATCCCAACTAGACTTCAATGTTCTCCACCAGTATTCTGGAGCTCCAATCAACTTGTAAGTAGCAAACCTGACCCGCTCCTCTTTAGAACACCCCAAGACATCAAATATCTTTTCCATGGACTCAATCCATCTCCCAAACTTGGTCATATCCGGTTCCCCATCATAACCTGTTGGTTTCATCTTTAAAAACTGTTCCAGACCATACCTCGGAGGTGCATGTTCTCCTCCTTGCCTCTGATCATGTATAGTTTTCATAGCTGCCTCGAACATTCCTTGGAACATAGCTCGAGCCTCTTCCCTTACATTATCCCCGCCTGCAGTACCAGACTGCTCACCCTTATTTTCAACCATTTTTACTGAGTACCTGCATAAAACAGTCAACGTTACTCACTCCATACTTAACTACCCTCCTAGGTCACTTAGTCATTCTAGACCATCTATAACCTAGCTCTGATACCAACTGTCGCGCCCCGACCCGTGGTCCTACTTGGCCCCACGTCCGGGACACGCACGGAAGACGTCATAAAACAACTTAAAGAATTTTTTTCGAAATATACTTTCATAAAAAGTCTTATAACCAAACACATTTACTAAACTTGACTTCAAGTCAAACAAACCAAACTTTCACAACAAGTACTTAGCCACTCGGCTACGACTACTAACTTTACATACTCATTTATAAACACTTAACATCTACCAAAAGAGATGATACAACTACTAAGTCACGGGTATACTACCCCAAAAGGTGTTACATTTACATAATGTATCCTTTACATACACAACACTTCCCAAAATGTCTTACCCAAAGATCTCCTTCTCGACGTCCTCCCTGTGTGTGAACTATCCCCTGGGCTCCCTCTTATCTAAAATGGTAAACAAATAAAGGGTGAGAATAAATCTCAGTAAGTTACTAAAATGCAACTACATTACATGCTAATATGATAAACATAAAGGAACAATGCCACAATTGATCATATAGCATATAGCACATAATATGAGAGGCTCCCTATCGCCAACCGTCCCATACCGGTTGGAAATAACGACCAACTCATCATACAACACATAAGGCGGAATTAAACACTCATACGTGGATACTGAGCCAAGGTTCTCGAACCAAAACAATAGCCATCTGAGAGGCATCAACTGAGCAGCATCGAAGAGCTGAAACGGGTTCCGGAACCAAACAACAACAACAACGGGGAAAATGACACAGAGTCATAACCCAAAGTGCCCAACCTTTGGCTTAAGGAAGGGGGTTAAAAATGAGAAACCAATGATAGGAGCCTTATAATGAACTTGGCTCATGTGCCATTATAATCCCTACCATTGCCCGAACACACACAAAAAGTACCAGCTGGACTTTAAACACAAGCGTAGCAAAGAATACTTGCTTAAACAAAAACCGGGGTATGATTCCAAAGTAGGGAACCACACAAGCTCATCATAAAGAGGCAAACACGTATTCATAATAGAATCCATGACATTGACATTAAGTCACCACACAATCAATCCAAACGATCACATCTATTCAAACTTGATCACAAAAGACCAACTCTACCATAATGAACCATTAATACTCTTTTTGGTACTAAACACCTACTGGATTTCCGTACTATAAAAATCAGAACCCAACTTAAAAACAAACCCATCGTGTAGTACTCGAGAAGAGCTTTCCAACGATAGTTTACACAACCAAAACGGAGTCCGGATGAAGAAGTTATGGCCTCCGGAATATTGCACGTAAAATGTACAAGTGCAGAATTTGGTCTCTACACGACTCGTGTAACCTTACACGACTCGTGTAACAATTTCTCCATTTCAGACTCGTGTAACAATTTCTACACAAGTCTTGTATCAGTACACGACTCGTGTAACAATTCTCCCTTTCAGAATTGTTCCTCTACACGACTCATGTAACCTTACACGAGTCTGTAATCAAGCCTGGAGCAAAATTTTGGCTATTTAGATATACTCCCTTCATCTCACCGACCCAAAAGTACTAACATTAGTAACACTCAACATTTGTAACTTTCACAAAGGCTACAAACTCAGCCTAAGAACAATACTAACACCAACTAAAACTCATTCTCTTACTACTCCCTTTGTCCCAAAATTTCAAGTATCAATAAAGCATTCAAAATAAGAATTTTCAACACATATAGCATATATAACATACTTATGACCAATTTAACATTTAAAGGGGGATTAGTAACTTACCTATTTTCCGGAAAAAGTGTCAAGAAAAATAATATTGATCGGTAGAAAGAATCTATTCAACACCCTGAACATTTATATATAATTAGATTTGAAAATGGAGTAGTAATTTAAAAGAAATAAAATGAACAAGAATCAAACCCTTACCTAGTTCAACAATGGAGCTCTTCAAGGAAATCAAATTGGGAAAGTATAATGGTGAGGGTGACATTCGCAGGGGAGAGGGGAGGGAAGTCATACAAGTTGTTTTCCCCAATTTCCCCTAAAGCCCTTCTAACCAAATTAAATTACTTAAACCCCCTTAACAACAATTTCCACAAAGACCCATAAAATTCCACTATCTCATCTTAACTCTAAAATAACATTACTACTAACTCTTTAACTAACTCAAATAATCAAATAAGATGTATAACTCATAAAATATGATGCAACACATAAAATGCACATATAAGTTCAAATTAAAAATTCCCAAAATATAAAATAAATAAAGACGGATTTTGGGGTCGTTACAATTATAGGTCACTTCAAAGTGACCAAACTGAGGAGGAAGAGAGATTAAAACTAAATGCACGAGAAGATCTTCCGATATCTCTAACTTAAGTGCTTTTAGCTTTGTCGAAAGGTGAAGCATTTCTAGAATGTACTCCCTAAGGTTTCCGACACCCTTGTACTTCATGGAAATAAGTTTCCTTAGGGTAGAGCTTGTTTCCGACTTTTCGCTTTTTGCAAAGCGTTCTTCAAGGGTCTCAAGGAAAGTCTTAGCATCAACGTCCTCGGGAACACTGTTTAAAAAGGTTTCCGGGATGACATTTTTCATGATCATTAGGCTCACGTGATTGGAGCGTTTCCATTTCTCAGCATATAAACGATCTTCAGTAGTGCTTTGATCAGTGAGAGGAAGCGGAAACGGCTCCCTAAATGCGAGATCTATGTCCATACAGCCTAAGATCATTACAATTTTGTTTTTCCAAGTTTTAAAGTTTATCCCATTAAGCATCGGAATTGTGCTCATCACAGCAGTAATAGAAGAAGCATTAAGTAAATCTGTTTGGGAATCGAGAACAAGAATGAATACAAAACATTATAAGTAACTACATTATGAATAAATGATTAATTATATCAAATGAAAACCATCAATAAAACAATTAACATGACATCAAAACTAATCTTTGGATTGCGAGTTGATTCATAAATAATTGCTTTTGATAACAAATAATTTGAACAATATTTGATTAAATGCTTAATCTTCCTTTGCGTAGTCTTAAGCATTTAACAAAACAACTTAATGTTTATTTTATTTGTCATCAAATGAATGCTCAAGTTTAGTTAAATGCCAAGATCTTCTTTAGAAAATTCAAGTCATTCACATATTAACTTAAACACTCAACACTTTAGCAATTTTGTGTTTAAATAACGTTAATCACTTAGGTGATAATATTATTTAAACAATGAATAAAATTGTTTAAACATATAATTAATCAAGGCTTTAAGGTTTGAAAAAATGAATGTTTTGTCCAAAGAGGAAAACAAAAATTGGGCAAAAATTTGAAAAATCCATAAACTGTGAACAGTGTTTGCACGGCCGAGCGAAGGAAATGACACGGCCGAGCACCACTTTTACAGAAACATTGTTTTTCGACATATTGTGCACGGCCGCGCTAAACAAAACGCACGACCGTGCTGCTCGGTCGAGCATAGGAAAAGACACGGCCGAGCACCTTAATCAGAAACTTTTTGCTTTTTCGATATGTTGTGCACGGCAGAGCAAAACAAAGGACCCGACCGTGCAGTCCAATAGGTCCGACCGGGCTAAACAACACACCCGCCCGGACCAACACACCGGTTCAAGTGCTCAGCCGAGCAGATCATAGGACTCGGCCGAGCAGAACATTTTCTGCACTTTCTGAATTTTGTTTAAACTTTCCCAAAATCAATGAACGGCAAGTAGATCCACACCTATTAAATTTTGTTATGAAGGGATAGTCAAACTTGAACCATTGAGTTTAATGAACAAAAACTTTCAAACCATTTTCTTAAATTCAGATGAAGATTATCAGTACTCTATGAATGAATTAGAGTCCCTAATCTACATCAAGTCTATATGATTCAACAGGAAAAATTGAATCAATTAAAGCATAAAATCATTCTTAAAAGAACTCAAACTCAAACCAAAATATGAGCGGGCTCTGATACCAATTGATGTAACTGTAATACCCGCATTTTTTATTATTATTTTAATTGGTTTAATTAAATAATAATTAGAGTTATAGAACAATTAAAAGAGTGGGCCAAAAAGAATTTGGGTTGGCCCGAATTTTTAATTAATAAACCTAACCCAATTAGGAATCAATCCAAAGTATAAATTCTTGAGTTAGTCAAATTAGGAATTCTTTGTTATCAAAAACACAAAAAAAAAAAAAAAAAAAAAAAAAAAACCCTAAACCTACTGTAGCAGCCGCAACAAGGAAGGGGAAGAGGGAGGAGATTTTGGAGTGTTCTAAAAAATCCAATCCGTTCATTCTCAAGGTAATGCTAATCGCGAATGGAATCGAATCAGTGTACAACTGGTAAATGAGATTGAGCAAAACAATGAACTGAAGAAGAAGATAGATGAGCAAGAAGCTTATGAGGAAGAGCTTAGGGCTTCAGGCTATCAGATGTGGGATGAGAAGTTAGAATTGCAAGAGAAATATGACCAACTTGCAGCAGAACACGCACACTGTGGGAATTGATGCAATTAATGACAGATAGTTATAAGAATATATTCTTTTATTTTATTATTAGTGGAGTAATGCAGTTAGAATTTTCCTTATGTTAAGTTGAATTTTAGGTGTATTTTGAGATGTTTAAATCTCACACCTTAGTTGAATAAAGTTAGTTATTTAATTTAAATACCCAAAATTTTGAATTAACTATTGTTATGTAGACAAAAGTTAACTTGTCGAGAAAAGACAAGGGAAAACGTCGGAGTGATTTGAAATAATCTCCGTAACCATGGTACGAAGTAAGACGACCATTGGAATAAGTTAAAGCTAGTTAAGTAATAAAAACTAGTGAAATAAAGAAATAATAATCAACCAACTAAAACGGTTGTAAATTATGAAGTATGAAAACTCCTGAACCGGAGAAGAAAGGTTAAGTAAACTAACCACATAATGGTCTAGTACCAGAGACCTACGCACAAGATGAAAACTAACAAGTGACCGTTAGTGAAAGAATAATAATGTTAAGTATACTATGAACACCTCACATATTGTGTAGTGATGAATATTGCTAGAGCACGAACTTGTTCTAAAGTAAAAGTAAAAATTTGTAGATGAATACCAGAAGTGGAAACAACAGGAACGGTGAGGGAAATGACAACACCGGTAATGCAGGCGGGCAGTTGGACCCGGCCCTGGTAAACCTTTTACAGACGCTATCACAGACAGTAGCTGGGATAGGTCAGACTATTGCTGGGATTGCTCAACCACCACCACAAGCTCCATTACGTGACCCGCTGGAGTTATTTCAAAGGAGGAATCTAGACTCATTCTCGGACACAGCTAAGGAGAAGCCCGAGGATTGGATTAAGAGCACAGAAAGAATATTCGAGACCCTGAACTGCACTGAGGAGCAGAAGGTAGTATTTGCGACCTTTATGTTGAAAGGGAAGGCTCAGACGTGGTGGGAGGCGGAAAAGCGAGCTGCTGTGGCTCGTGGTGATGCAGCCTTTACTTGGACCCGATGTAAGGCTATTTTTAACGAAAAGTATTATCCTGCAAGCACAAGGAACGCTAAGATAGCGGAATTCCTGACTCTAGTACAAGGGAGTATGATTGTGGCTGAGTATGGTGAGAAGTTCACCGATCTGCTAGAATTTGCACCAAGATTCTTCGATACTAAAGAACAGAAAGCAAGAAAGTTTGAAGCGGGATTGAGTGATAGAGTTCGGTACAGAATCACACCGTTAGCTCTGCCTACATATTAAGCGGTACTGGACAGGGCTAAGATAGTGGAGAGGGAGTCGGATAATTATCGTAACCGACGAGAAGAGAAAGGCAAAACAGTGGCTGAAAAGTCAGAAGGAAACAAGGGTGTGGTAAGGACCACAACAACAATAAGAGGAAAGCAGTAGATGACAGTCGCGATAAGGGCAGTCATGGGAATAAGCACTCCAACAACAACCAAGGTGGAAATGGTCAGAATTCTAATGACAACAGGCGTGAGTGGAATAAGGGCAAGGGCCAAGGTTTCACCAGTTATGATAAATGTACCATTTGTGATGGAGCTCACAAGACAGAGGTTTGCTGGTATAAGGAGCGGCAGTGCTACAACTGTAAAAAGGTGGGACACCCGAAGTGGAAGTGCCCAGAACCTAAGAAAGATGAACCAACTGCAGGAAATAAGGACAACGGAGGAGGAACCGGTGGAGGCCGTGGTAGGATGTACACCATGACCGCAAAAGCAGCTGGAGTTAATGCCGATCTTGTGGCAGGTACAATGTAGTTAAATTCTCGTGATGTTTATGTATTAGTAGATACTGGCGCTACTCATTCAGTAGTTAGTAATGTTGTGGCAAAGAAGTTAAAACTACACCCAGAGAATTTAGAGATACCTTTAGTAATAGATACACCTACTAAAGACGCTATCCCATTACTACCTCTTATAGAAACTGCACTTTAGGGATAGGAGGCACGAGCGTAAGTATCGACCTCATTGAACTAGATATGTCAGAATTCGACATAATACTGGGAATGGATTGGTTGGCTTTGCATCAAGCTAAAGTGGACTGTCAAGAGAAAATAGTGACGTTCCTAGGAGAAGAAGGTAAAGAATACAGATTTGTAGGTTCAAGGCCGAGGAAGAGGATAGGCTTAATCTCGGTAATGAAGGCCCGTAAAATGTTGAGAAAAGGATGTGTAGGATTCCTGGCACACATAGGTGAAACAGAAGAAAAGGGAGTAACCTTAGAGTCACTTGAAGTAGTGAATGAATTTCAAGATGTATTTCCTGAGGATTTACCTGGTATACCACCAGTGAGGGAAGTAGAGTTTTCCATTGACTTAGTACCAGAAACCACACCTATTTCGAGAACATCGTATAGGATGGCTCCAACCGAGTTGAAAGAACTAAAGGAGCAGTTACAAGAATTGTTGGACAAGGGGTTGATTAAACCGAGTGTATCACCATGGGGTGCACCGGTACTATTTGTGAAGAAGAAAGATGGATCTATGAGACTGTGTATTGACTATAGAGAATTGAATAAAGTGACGGTTAGGAACCAATACCCGCTGCCGAGAATTGATGATTTGTTTGATCAATTGAGGGGAGCATGTTACTTTTCAAAGATTGATCTTAGATCCGGATACCATCAGCTAAGAGTCAAGGATGTGGACGTGGCGAAGACAGCGTTTAGGACAAGGTATGGGCATTATGAGTTTGTCGTGATGCCATTTGGGTTAACGAACGCACCAGCTGCATTCATGGAGTTGATGAATAGAATATTTCAGGAGTACTTAGACAAATGTGTGATAGTATTCATTGATGATATTTTGGTGTACTCAAAGACAAGGGAGGAACATGCCGAACATTTGAGGATGGTACTAAAAATTTTGAGAAGGCAGAAATTATACGCGAAATTTAAGAAATGTGAATTCTGGTTGGAGAAAGTAGCATTTTTGGGGCACGTAGTGTCGAAAGAAGGAATTTCTGTGGACCCGACGAAGGTAGAAGTAATAATGGATTGGGAAAGGCCGACTACGGTAACCGAAATAAGAAGTTTCTTGGGTTTAGCTGGTTACTATAGAAGGTTCGTAGAGGGGTTTTCGAAGTTATCAGGACCATTGACGAAGCTGACACAGAAGGCAGCTAAGTTTGTTTGGTCAGAAGAATGTGAGTGAAGTTTTCAAGAATTAAAGAATAGACTAGTATCTGCACCAGTATTAACACTACCGACAGGGACGGAAGGTTTTGTTATCTACAGCGATGCGTCGTTGAAAGGACTAGGCTGTGTACTGATGCAAAATGAGAAGGTGATAGCTTATGCATCTAGGCAGTTGAAAGTGCATGAAAGGAATTACCCGATCCATGATCTGGAGTTAGCAGCAGTAGTGTTTACATTGAAAATTTGGAGACATTATCTGTATGGCGTGAAATGCCAGATTTTTACGGATCACAAGAGCCTTAAGTATATCTTCACGCAGAAGGAATTGAATATGAGACAACGGAGGTGGCTAGAACTTCTCAAGGATTACGACTGTGAAATATTATATCATCCTGGGAAAGCCAACAAGGTGGCAGATGCCTTGAGTAGGAAGAATCACGGAATGTTGGCGACGTTGATCTCTAAGTGGGTAAGCATATGGAAAGATGTCAAGGAGATGAACTTGATAGTAAAAATAAACGGATACTTGGCTCGACTGACGTTACAACCTGCATTGTTGGGCAGAATTAAAGAGGCACAAGAATTAGACGAGGAGAGAGAAGCTCTAATCGGAAAAGGGCAAGCAAAGGATCTTCATATGGGCGAAGATGGAATTCTGAGATACCAAAAGAGAGTATGGGTGCCAAGCAATGATGAAATCAAGAGAGAGATACTGAGAGAAGCTCATTGCTCGAAGTTCTCTGTACATCCGGGAAGTACTAAAATGTATAGGGATCTAAAGGAGTCATATTGGTGGAATAATATGAAGAATGACGTGGCAGAGTATGTGCAAAGATGTCTAACGTGTCAACAAGTTAAGAGTGAACATCAGAAGCCAGCAGGGTTACTGCAATCATTACCAATTCCTAAATGGAAGTGGGAGAATATTGCTATGGATTTCGTTAGTGGGTTGCCAAAGACGGTAGGGAAGTATGATGCTATATGGGTTATAGTAGATCGATTGACGAAGTCAGCACATTTTCTGGCAATCAAGAAGATTGATTCGTTGGAGAAGTTGGCCAAGTTGTATATCGACGAGATAGTAAGGTTACATGGAATCCCGGTCACAATCGTGTCTGATCGAGATGCTAGGTTCACTTCGAAATTTTGGAATAGCCTACAAGAAGCATTGGGAACAGAGTTGACCATGAGTACGGCGTTTCATCCACAGACAGATGGGCAGCCGGAAAGGACTATCCAGACACTGGAAGACATGCTGAGGGCTACTTCGTTAGATTGGCCCAATGCATGGGACGAACATTTACCGTTGGTGGAATTCGCATACAACAATAGCTTTCATGCCAGTATTGGGATGGCACCATATGAAGCATTGTATGGGAGGAAGTGTAGATCACCGGCATGTTGGGACGAAGTCGGTGAGAGGAGGTTAAGTGGACCGGAACTCGTACAAGTCACGGCGGATAAGGTACAACAGATCCGGAAGTAGCTACAGACTGCACAGAGTAGGCAGAAATCTTACGCAGACAATAGAAGGCGAGAACTAGAATTTCAGCCAGGGGATCGAGTATTCCTAAAGATATCACCCACGAATGGAGTTATGCGTTTTGGGATTAAGGGAAAGTTAAGTCCACGATATGTGGGACCATTCGAAATTCTTGATAAGATCGGGGAAGTGGCTTATTGATTGGCGTTACCGCCGGTATTAGCTGGAGTGCATAATGTGTTCCATGTCTCCATGCTAAGGAAGTATATTCATGATCCGAGTCATGTGATATAATACAAGCAGTTAAGAGTTCGGGCAGATTTGACGTACGATGAACGACCAATCAAGATCGTCGACAGAAAAGACGAGGTCGTAAGAAAGCGTACGGTCCCCTATGTAAAAGTGCAATGGAGCAATCACTCAGAAAGAGAAGCAACATGGGAACAAGAAAGTGAAATGCGCGAATTGTACCCGGACATCTTCTCGGATTAAGACTGGTCAAAGTTTGAGGACAAGCTTCTTTTAAGGGGGTAAGAATGTAATACCCGCATTTTTTTTATTATTTTAATTGGTTTAATTAAATAATAATTAGAGTTATAGAACAATTAAAAGAGTGGGCCAAAAAGAATTTGGGTTGGCCCGAATTTTTAATTAATAAACCTAACCCAATTAGGAATCAATCCAAAGTATAAATTCTTGAGTTAGTCAAATTAGGAATTCTTTGTTATCAAAAACACAAAACGGAAAAAAAAAAACAAAACCCTAAACCTACTGTAGCAGCCGCAACAAGGAAGGGGAAGAGGGAGGAGATTTTGAAGTGTTCTAAAAAATCCAATCCATTCATTCTCAAGGTAATGCTAAATCCTATTCTCCAAAATTTGTTTCATTGAATTCGGGCTAGTAAATTATAAGTTATGCATGATTTAAGATATGAATATTAAGGTTTTTGTATGTTAGTGATTCAATGACAAAACTTTAAAAAGGACAATGGATTTGATCTAAAGCTTTTGAGAATATGATGATCTCCATGTTAGTATTTTAAGTTTGATTTTAAAATCGTGTTTTGAATGGATTGATACTATGCAATGCTTGGGGATTGAACAATTAAATCATTGAGGTTGAATTGGGTTTATCAAAAGAAAGAAAAATATGGGTTTTCCCCATAAATCTCATTCGGCCGAATGGCCCTAGAGGATTGAGAATGATTTTGTTGATTTTAATGATTTTTGTTATTAAGTTATGAATAAATTGATGTTAGGAATTACAATGGAAAAATTTAGATCAAGAAAAATTGACCAAAATCATTGATATTGAAGCTACATGATTCGGCAATGGTGTCATAACTTGGGTGTTAATTCTTGATTGAAGATGTTAAGAATTGGGACGGAAAGTTAGTGTTTTCGTTAAGTTTCTAATGGAAAGAAAACAAAATCGTTATAAGAATCGTTAAAAAGTTAGAAAACTAACTTGAGAAAATAGAATGAGTACTAGGAAGACCTTGAAAGTTAGAAAGTTAACGAGAAGAGAAAAGATTAGAAGAATTCAGTTAGTTTTCTAACGGAAAAGGACTAAACTGAAAAAGAATTAAAGTTAGAAGGAATAAAAAGGAAACCTTTGAAGTTAGAGGGGCCTAAGTGATGAAGAAGAAACTTGGGGGACCTTTATGAATAAAACCAAAGTCAAGGGACCTTCCTTCAATTAATCCAAAGTGGAAGGACTAAATTGCAATTAAATTAAAGTTGAAGGACCAATCTGCAATTAATCCAAAGTTGAAGGACTAATTTGCAATTAAACCAAAGTTGAGGGACCAAATTGTAATTAACCCAAAGTTGAGGGACCAAATTGTAATTAACCCAAAGTTAGAGGACTTAATTGCAATTATATCAAAGTTAAAGGACTGACTCGTAAATCAAAGTCAGAAACTTAAACGTAAGAAAAGAAGTAACGAAGTAAAGAAGTTAAAACACATCTCTCAGTTAACTCAGTAGAAGTAGTTAACCATGTTGAGAGTACTAAAGTACATTACTCCGTGCCTTGTAGATTTGCACAGAGAGGAGATTGCGAGGAAAAGCAATTCAGGTAAGGGATTACGTTCCTTACAGTATTTGAACTCCTGTTTATTGGAATTCCGTATTTTTCTAAAGTTAACTATCAGTATGGCATGATAGTATTTGAATGTACTCTGCGTTATTGAACGTTCCTTGAAAGAATCTATACTTAGTGATGTCCCCATTGATCTACTAAGTATCGAGTTTGAAACTTGTATCACATACTTGTACCTTGGTATGTTCTCATTTTAACTTGTAAGTTAACCACTTACTTGTTAGAGTGGCCAATGTCCAGTTAGAAAAGACATTGACGGACAGTCCAGTTAGAAAAGACTCGTCCTTAAACTAGGGATTGCATGAGTGATCACATGCCTTCTCTCAGGAATTGTCTGATTACAAGGATGATTCTAGACCCCGAGCATATATGTGTGGATACCATATATGTTACGACCCACACTATTGGCTTGAGAAGCTAGGTGTATAAATTGTACCTTTGGCATTGAGGTTATAATGTACGTTACCAAGGAATTGACGGAACTTGAATGAATCCCTTTGGATTGTAGTGCCATAATCCTTTGAAAGTAAAATCTTAAAAGTAATACGACTGTATTGTTCTGCAGTCTTGAATCTAAAAAAGTAATGGAACCTATCTTTGTAAAAGTTATTCAAAGTATTCGTTCTGGTCGTCTCTCCTTAGTAACCGGAGAGGCCACGTATGAACTTACTGAGCATTCGTTCGCTCATCCCTTCTCTATAAATTTTGTTTTCAGGATTTAAGTAGAAGGACAAGACAAGGAAAGCAGCCGTAGGAAGACGGTGAATTGAAGATTCTTAATTTAGTAGTTTTAAGTACGTTTATTTATTTTGATGTAAGTTGAAGTACATTGATGGTTAGGGTTGTTACCTACCAAGACAAGTTTAAGTTACGCTTCCGCTATTGTTTTGAATTGATGGTTTAAATAAGGGGTCGTTGTGAACCCTAATTTGAGGTATTTATTATTGTTTACTATAGATATTTAATGTCATTAAATGCTCAGATATTATAAGAAAATTCGGGGTGTTACAGTAACAATTTATGATCCCCGAATGCCATACTCATATTCAGAATAAGATTGAGGAAGGAGATGAAGGCGGAAGCGAGAATTACCTGTTGAATCCATATTTATGTCTTTCGGGAGAATTTAGATGAAGAAGAAGATGTAGGAAGATGATCTTCTAAATGATGAATGCCCTTTATTTTTTCAAGTACTTCTAGATAATAATGAAGAGAATATTGAGAGAGAAAGTAAAGAATGTAGTGTCTTTAAGGGTTGATGGTAAGCCCTTTATATACAAGACAAAGAGGCACTTCATTTAGGGACCACACCTATTCAATCCTAAGCAATGTTGATTTACCATTTTGCCCATCATAAATAGATAAATTACATTTCAGGGATTCTACACATTGATTATTATTGACTATACTTTATATTAATATTATAGTCATGATTTTATTTATGGAAATGCTAACTAACTTGTGTTGCAAGCTATCATGTTGTAACATCTTAAATTAAACTGGGACGGATGGAGTATGATTTATTCACTGCAATGTTGAAATGAGGGGGAATTAGAATTGATTTAACGTAAAAGTTGGCTTTTTGTTGAAGCTATGAAAAAGATTGTGTCACGCCCCTCTATTGATAAATAGATCAATGATCGGATTTGATTCAGGCTCATATGATTATTAATAGAAAGGCATGACAAAAAAAAAATCATAATAAAAAAAACAGAACACTTTTTTTAGCGCAACAGTTTCCTGTCTCAGTACTTTCAGGCGCTGTTTGTTTTGCATACAACTTCCGGAAAATGTTTTCTTACTTTTCTAAGTAAAATGACTTACGAATTTCTACTTCGTGTAATTCATTTTCCCGAAAATGTTAACTCCACCACTCACACACCCAACTTCCCATACAACCCCACCCTACCTACTCCACCTCCAAATACCACCCCCTCCATCCATCCAATCCCTAGCCCCCACCGACCCCCTCACTCATAATAAAAAAAATAAAATTGAACCCACCCCACCCCACACCCCCACCACCCACTTACGCCCCACCCCCAAAGTTTTTTTACTTATTATTAAAATTATTTTCTAACAAATCCCACACTCGCGCTCTCTACCTCCACTACCCTACCACCCACCCACCCCCCAACAAAAAAAAAATACTTTTTTTCACTCATATTAAAATTATTTTTGAACACCTCCACCACCCCCCCACTACCCAAAAAAACCACCCCACCCTAACACCCCCGCCCTGCCTCCCCCTCCCAATTTTTTTTACTCTTATTAAATTATTTTCTAACAACTCCCACAGTCGCGCTCCCTACCCCCACAACCCCACCACCCACACACACTCCCCTCCAAAAAAAAAAAAAAAATATCTTTTTCACTCATAATATAATTATTTATGAGCACCTCCCCCATCCCCCTCCACTACCCCACCCACGCCACCCCCTACCCAAAAAAAAAAAAAAAAAAAAAAAAACTTCTTTTCAATCATGTTAAAATAATTTTGAACACTTCCCCCACTCCGCCTCACCCCTATCCTCCCCCCCACCACCCATCCCACCCCAACCCCCAACCCCATTCAAGTTTTTTCTCATACTCCCTTTGTCCCAAAAAGATTAGTCTCATTTTGACTTTTTATAGTCAACAAAAATAAACTTTGACCAAACATTAGTGTCAATTTAATGATCACAATGATATTTTAAAAATTGTTATTAATAAATCACTTAATGATTTATCAATTACAAATTTTAGAATTTCACTAGAATGATTAGATTGTCATCAATGTTTGATCAAAATTCATTTTTGTTGACCATAAAAAGTCAAAATGAGACTATCTTTCTGGGACAGAGGGAGTATTACTTTTTATTTCTTATTAAATTATTATCATATGAAAATATTTTTATGAAAACATTTTCTTTAGATTACCAAACAACCAAAAACATATTTATGTCATTTTTCGAAAAATATTTTCATTTTTTCTGAAAACCATTTTCTGATAAATTATTTTTCTAAAGTTATTTTACGCAAAACAAACGGAGCCTTCCCCCCTTAGTACTTGTACACTTTTATACCCCGAACTAGGCCAACGAGGCCACTAGACAAGTTGACTAAAATGAGTACTCACAGCTCCACACTATAAGGAGCTCCACACTATAAGGGGGTCGTCTCTAAAACAAAGAAAGGACATGAAATACGGTGCATGAAAAGGGCAAGTCATGCATGCCGATGAGCATGCATGAGTGCACTATTCATCTCATCATTCATCGAATCACTAACCTTACCCCAAATTGGAGACCGTCTTAATGGTATACAGTACTCCTTCTTCTGTCCCGGAAATAACATTTCACTCTTTCATTTTTTATTTATTTTTTTTGTCTCAAAAAATTAATTATGTTTCTAAAATTGAACATTTAAAACTAGTAAATGACTGGTTATATACTGTGGAACGGAAGGAGTATAAATTATTGGTACTCTCCAACCAGCTATTTTTGGTTATAGACAAATATTAGATTTATTTTTTTTATTTTAATTTTTTTTACAGAGACGAAAAATATTAAATAGGCGGAAGAAGTTTGCTTCTACACGTACCTATTAGTCTCTAATATCGCATATTCCAATAACATATAATAAAAAATAAAAAAAAAGCCAATTTTGACTTTATTTTATGAAAATGTGATGTCTTAGACAAATGAGAAAAACTCATAAGTAGCGGCAATGCCAACGAAAACACTTGACGACAATCCAACAAAAACGAAGATAATTTGAAAAGAGTTTTTGCAGCGGATAAATAAAGCACACAAAAGAGAGTATGTTTTTCTCAAGTTTTATAAATACCAGTTATACATACAAGACCAAAAGTTCCCTAATAACTATACATCAAAGCACTGTGGAACGAATACTCTAGAACACACTTCAATATAGCTTCACACTATCACACTCAGAAACATTCAATGAGTGCAAGCTCAAACTCTCAAGCACACTGGTGTTGAGCAGGGTATTCGCAATACTCAAGACTCCTAGATTATGTTCTCTCTTAATGCAAATCTTTGTTCTTGAATTATGTGATTTGTTCTTGTAAGATCCTAGTACTCATATAGGCTGAGTAGGCGTGGAGGCTAAACTTGGACAGAAAACCGTCTTGTATGGATGGTGGGACACGTCCCAGCTCCACTCTCCACGTTTGTAGGAGACTTGGTCTTGTCTTGCTTCTCCACTTGTACTCTAGCTCTTTTTGAACTTGTACACCCTATCTTCTCAGATCTCTTTTAGAGAGAATCTTCTAACAAACTTCATTGATCTCCACTCTTATGCATAAATCGTTATTTATTCACGGGAAAACTCCGTTTTGGTCCATTGTACTTTATGGCGTGTTTCACTTTTACCATCGAACTTTATTTTTTTCATTTTTACCATCGTACTACAAACAATAGTGTCATTTCATACCAAATTTGGGTATAAAATGACACCATTGTTTGTAGTACGATGGTAAAATTTAAACAAATTTGGGTATAAAATATCGAATTTGGTTTAAAATGACACATTTGTTTGTAATACGATGGTAAAAATGAAAAAAATAAAGTTTGATGGTAAAAGTGAAACACAACCCAAAGTACGATGGACAAAAACGAATTTCTCCCTTTATTCATAAGTCTTTATATTTTTCTATTCTCACGTTTTTAGCTCCACTGCCGCCATTATTTTTGACCTGTTAAAACCACTTCTAAAAACACTAAAATGCAGTCAAATTAGCATTAATAACTTTTAATTTTACGAGTAAAAATATAGCAATTATATTACTATTTTACATATTAAAACTGAAGACAACACAAGTATCAACACTAACAATATATTTATATTATTCATTTCAACGTAACAATAAATCTTTCCTACTTGTCCAGTTTACCCCCTTACTAATTTATATTGTTAATTGTAACGTGACAATAAATCTGCATGCGCAAACTACTTGTCCAGGTTATCCCCTTATAAATTAAGCTAGTGATAAATAAATGCTTGATATATGGGGAGCTCAAAAAACTCAACCAGCACTCTCTTTGTGTAGGGGACCGTCGTGCACTTTTAACATGTACATTCCTTTTTAATGATGAATGATGAATCCTATATATCACTCCACAATCTATATGAAGAAGAAGAACATGCATGCTCTTGATCAATCCCTATGTGGTTCCTAAAGTGCGAAAGAGCATCTTTTTTACACTCCCCCCTCTTCAAAACACTTTTTTCATCACATTGGTATCTTCTATCATCGATCTCCATCGCTCACACACACATGCGATGACTCTGACACCTGATCACTTGTTTTGGACCAGTCGAATAACAGCATGTGCAAAAAATTAAGTTAGCGTAGTTTAAACCCTGATAATATGATTAAAATAACATTTTCTCGACCTCGCTGAAAAATGCAAAATAATTCATTAAATCCTTATGTGAATTCTAATTAAAGTGCAAAAGAGCATCTTATTAACGCCCCTACCCCACATCCACACCCACACCCACACCCCCACCATCTAAGTACAAACAAGTGGAATATCCTGATTTCTTCACTCAATAAGTGAAGAATTTTTAGTCCTCCACAAAGAAAAGAAAAAAAAATCTAAATAAGTCCTATATATTTGTCACGATGCAAGACTTTATCTCATCCCCTAGCCACATATTAAGATCACAACTAGGATTGAACGATTCCATTTTGGTCTAAACATTTCCAAGACTTCAAATTGAAATCATGATAACATTAGGTCATTTCATTATTTTGAAAGGCTATTAATGCCATATTAGGATAAAGAATCTTAAATAACTTCATAAGTAATTTTTTTCCCTAAGAAGCTAGTGCCTTGTTGGCAATGTGTAATGGTAGCCTCCAAAAATCAACCTCTTCACATACCACTTACTTTTTCACTATCAGTTGCATGTCAGCAGATATTATCTAGTCATCCAATGAAAAGACTGATAAATGTAGGAGTCCACTAAGTGATATTTGACCTCGGTACTCTCTAAAGTCGCATTTCTTTTAATGCCCACTTTTACAAGTGATTCAATCTACACCCCCTTGGCTTTAGACCATGAATTTAAAAAGATACCATCTCAACTCAATTAGCTAGAAAAACCCATTATGTGATGATCATTTTTGCAATATCAAGTTTCCATTTTTGGCAAAAATGCATGTATATATTCCAAATTAATAAGTAATGACCATAAAGCTTATCCTATTAAGATAGCCCATGCTCTATAGTTCTTCTTGACTCATTCCACTAGCAAATCTCTTGACTAGTTCCAAAGGGCAAAATTAGCACTATGAGAATGAAATTTTTATGTAAGATTGAGATTTTCATTCATCTAAAGATACAAAATATACTCATGGTTATTTTTTAAAAGGAATAAACACCCGGTAATTTATGTTAATAGAAATGAATCTTGTTCTCATTCCATTAAAGGAATAAACACACGGTAATTTCGTACACGATTTGTTGTTGTAACTTTTTTCTACGTTTAGTTGAGTTTTGAGGAATAAACAAGGTGGTATTGTTTTCTTGTTTACACTATGATTGTCAAAAGCTGATCATGATGTGATTCTAAAAGTATCTATGATTCCATAAAGGTTATGCAATTAGATTACCATATTTTTTACAAATATTTTTTTAAATAAAAATAAAAATAAAATTGTAGTCAGATTATATTATTGGGATAGATGGTAGTTGTTCTAGAGGAGGTCTCCTGTGCAACCGCCGCACACCGTGCGACGGCGCCAGTGAGCCTCCCTTTTTTATAACGGCTTATTATAACGATTTTTTTTTTTCAAATGTAACACTTTTTTAAAAAAAAATGTACCACAATTTTGCTGCAATAGATTAAAGATAACATAAAGATTGACAACTAAACTAATGCCACTTTTTATAAAGGAATGTAACACTCTTTTTTTCAAATGTAACACTTTTTTTTTCAAAATTAACATAAGATTGACAAACTAAACTAATGTTACATTTTATAAAAAATGAATGTAACATTTTTTTTCTCAATTGTAACAGTTTATATTCTTAAATGTAACATTATATCTGAAATGTAACAATTTTTTATTGAGGAAGTACCAATTAAAATGCAACTCGATTATATATATATGAATTTTTACTCTTTTTTTTAAATAAGAAAAGCAACATTTACCAAATAAAAATGTTACATTCATCTATATAGAAAATTATAATTATATATTCACTTTGTTACACTTCAAATATTACTTTTTCTAACCACAAAAACTATCAAACAATTTAAATTTTCTTGTAAAATTGCTGTTACATTTGACTGTGAAAGGTGTTATTTTTTAAAAATGAAACTGTTACTTTTATCAGAACAGAGTGTTACATCTTTAGCTGATGAGCAGCTCCAACTTTTTGTGTGTAAAAATATATGTTTTTTTTAAAAAAAAGTTCAAACCATATCATGACCTATGTAGTTTTATTCGTCTCGTCGAAACGAACACAACGGTATTTTTAATTTTTTTTTCCTGAGTTATAAATCTCAAGATATAGCAATTTTAAGTTATTGGGATTTTTTTTTAGGGAAGACACGTGTCACGATCTGGGAAGTGGGAGGGCTGAATCCAACGGTCGGATGTAGCGGAGCAGGAGTGCGCGAGAAGCAGCGGAACACTCCAGCCTTGCCGCACGCGAGAATTTGCCAGTTGTTCTAATATGTAGCAGGTAAATTTTTTCCTCGTAATTGTGTTAATAGTGATGGATTTTAATTTTGAAAAAAAGTGCGACAGGACGTTAATTTAATTTTATATGGGAAAACTCCGTTTTGGTCCATTGTACTTTAGGGCGTGTTTCACTTTTACCATCGAACTTTATTTTTTTCATTTTTACCATCGTACTACAAACAATCGTTTCATTTCATACCAAATTTGGGTGTAAAATGACACTATTGTTTGTAGTACGATGGTAAAATTGAAACAAATTTTGGTATAAAATAACGAATTTGGTTTAAAATGACACCATTGTTTGCAGTACGATGGTAAAAATGAAAAAAAATTAAAGTTCGATGGTAAAAGTGAAACACGACCCAAAGTACGATGGACAAAAACGGAGTTCTCCCATGTTATATCAGTGTTCTAAAAATCGCTAGGCGGCTGCTAAGCGGCGGATCCGGGCCTAGCGCCTAGGGGCATAGGCGGGGCCGAGAATTATACACATATAAATAAAATAATTATTTATTAGTTATACTCACTAATTAAAAGACTTAACAAAAATGTTCACCTTTCAAAAAAACTTTTAAATTAAGAAAGTCTATAATAAAAGTAGATTTCATATCATGTCTTATGTATGAGTAATTGAATATACCAATGCTACGTGTGGATACACCACACTAGATAAAATCCTAAAATTGAAAAGCCCTATCTCAGCCTCACAAATTTCTAAGAGGCAACCCACTTACGGTTTAGAACTCACAAAATTAAGGAGACGTGCTATTCCCTGAAATCGACTCTCGCTCTTCCTTTATTCATGCACCAGATCTGGCGATTCCAACGCCGTCTCCGGCGATTCCAAGGTACAGCAAATCTTCTCTCTCGTCTCCTCTCCTTCCTGCCCACTTCGTCTCTTTCGCTTCTCTCTCCCTTATGTACACCCGATGCCCTTCTAGTCTCATCTAATGCGCCAATCACAGCCTGGATGCCACCACCGCCTAGTCCGCCGAGCCCACCCTGTCGCCGCCAAAGCCTACTGACGCCTAATATCGCCGACTTGAAGGAAATTGGGGCGGAAGGAGGCCGCCTAGCCCGATGTTTAGAACACTGTTTTATATACTCCCTTCGTCCTAAAATGATATTCACATTTGACTATTCAAACTTTTTAAGGATATGAATGTTGGGGAATTGGGGAGATCTCCGCATCCACTAGCCCATACTAGCAGTTATCAATATGGAAAAAATAATTCAACACATGAAATAATAATATGAAAGAACAAATAACACCGATGTTTGATAACCCAGTTCATCAACACATGACTACATCTGGGGGCACTTAGCCAGGATATCATCATAATAATATATGTAAAGATTACAACTTTAGCACATGCGCTCAGATAGATCTAGCATGGCTACTCTCCAATAATAACCTCTCACATATACATTGTTATCTCCCCTCACCAAGAACATACAAACATAGTCATGGCCGGGTTATAGGATCGCCTCCCATGGCTCTCCTAGGCCCCTGGCCCCCTCCTATACACTATTTTGCATCTCTCTTGATATCCTAACTTTCTCCTACACAAAGTAAAGTACTAAATATTATGGTGGTAGTCACAATCTATTTATAGGGATACAAAACCTAATCCTGATCAAAACCTGATTTACCAAGAGTCCTTGAGATAGAAGGAGTATAATACTTCTTCTCCAAGTATTATTCACATGGCTTTAGGAAACTGGATGAGATAAGAAACCAATTCCTTTACTAATCTTGGACTCCACTCCACATCAATTTTCCAAAGCCGTCTACCTCCCTGTCGGAGTGGGCTGTCGCCCAGCCTCCATGTGCGGCCGCTCGATCCACTCGTTCTTGGCCCAGGTCTTCTCAGATTGTTTCGGCGGTCACCCACCCCCTCTTTGGGCGGTCGCCCACTTTTCCTGAGTGTCGATCTGCTGCTCCTCTCTCCACGATTTTGATCGTCTCCTCGGTTTTGGCTCCAATCCCAACAATCTCCTACCTGAGACATAAACCACCATTGTGACATGCTCCTATCATACTCCCTCCAGAGAATGATCCACCAAATATTTTTACACCACCATTGTAACACCAAGCTCCTCCTTGATGATGATAAGCCTCCACGCTCCTACACCATGAGCCTCCACGCTCAAGTAATAAGGCGAGTTGAAACCAAGCGACGCTTCAACCTCTCCGTGTTAGTTCCTTCTTGCCTCCCCAAATCAAATTCTACCTTGATTTCTTTTCAAGACTAACTTCGCCTTCTCCATCCTAGATCCACTCCCCTTGCAATGCTCCCCATGAAACTCAAACACACCTTGGTTCTTACATTGTCTTCTTGTGGTATTTTCTCGCTCTCTGTTAGGGCCTTTTGACTCCCAGCACGTTGCAACTTTTGAGTCACTCTCCCCCCCTAACATGCCGTTCATTGATGTCTCTCCGTTTTACACCAATAGGTCGGTCTTCGCGCCTCTTGCTCCCACCCGGAACGAATTTGATGTTGTTGGTATAGTATAATATCCTCCTATCTCCCATCCGTCGTTTGCGAGAAGTCCTCCTCTTCCCATGTGGTCTAACCGGCTTATACCACTCACATTTGCATTATCGGTTGCTTAAGCAAGTGCCTGATGCAATTCCTTCCATTTCTTTTATATTTTCTCCATCCACCTTGACTGCCCCAAGATCCCTTGAACAGCTCCGATCCATGTAGATCTCTGCATCTCCAAATCCCACCTCGAATCTCTGCAGATCTCATAAGAAACAAACGAACTATTCAGACTGTCTAGTCTTCTACACGATCGTGACCTATTTGGCACAGTCTTGATTCAACCATAAACCCTAGTAGCTATCAGATTAATCCTTACATGTCTTCCACATAAAGAATCTGCACTGCACGAAGCCTGAACGTGCGCTGCACGAAGCCTGCACGTGCGATGCACGAATTCTGCAAGTGCACTGCACGAAAAAAATCTGCATTTTCTTTTCTCCACCTTGGATCTCCCGAATCTCAAACAAAAGCTCCTGATACCAGTCGTTGGGGAATTGGGGGGATCTCCGCATCCACTAGCACATACTAGCAGTTATCAATATGTAGAAAACAATTCAACACATGAAATAATAATATGAAAGAACAAATAACACCGATGTTTGATAACCCAGTTCATCAATACATGACTACATCTGGGGGCACTTAGCCAGGATATCATTATAATAATATATGTAAAGATTATAACTTTAGCACATGCGCTCACATAGATCTAGCATGGCTACTCTCTAATAATAATCTCCCACCTATACATTATTATCTCCCCTCACCAAGAACATACAAACATAGTCATGGTCGAGTTGTAGAATCGCCCCCATGGCTCTCCTAGGCCCCTGGCCCCCTCCTATACACTATTTTGTATCTTTCTCTTGATATCTTAACTTTCTCCTACACAAAGTAAAGTACTAAATATTATGGTGGTAGTCACAATCTATTTATAGGGATACAAAACCTCATCCTGATCAAAACCTGATTTACCCGGAGTCCTTGAGACAGAAGGAATATAATACTTCTTCTCCAAGTATTATTCACATGGCTTTAGGAAACTGGATGAGATAAGGAAACCAATTCCTTTACTAATCTTGGACTCCACTCCACGTCAATTTGCCAAAGCCGTCTGCCTCCCCGTCGGAGTGGGCGGTCGCCCAGCCTCCATGTGCGACCGCTCAATCCACTCGTTCTTGGCCCAGGTCTTCTCAAATTGTTTGGGCGGTCGCCCACTCCTCCTGAGTGTCGATCTGCTGCTCCTCTCTCTACGATTTTGATCTTCTCCTCGGTTTTGGCTCCAATCCCAACAATGAACACTTTCTTCACTAGCCATGTTGTGTCTATGCACATTTAAGCCTAAATTGTAGAAATGTGAAGAATTTTTTGGGACAATGAAAAATGGCAAATGAGAAGATCATTTCGGGTCGGAGGAAGTAGATTTTACTATCCCTCCCACTTTATTAAACAAATAAAATAAAATCAAAATGAGCTGGTCTCCTGTGCGATCACCGCACAGTGTGCGACGGCTTGCATCAGAGCCGAGCCGAGCAATTAAAATATTTTTTTCCCCACAAATTTTTTTCCCGCTATTTTTTGCTCGCCAACAAAGTAACACTTTTTATAAAGGAATGTAACACTTTTTATAAAGGAATATAACACTTTTTTATTCAAATATAACACTTTTTTTAAAAAAAATGTACCACACAATTTTGCTGAAATGGAACAATTTTTATTGAGAAAAGTAACAATTGAAATGCAACTGATTATATACATAAATTAAATGTACCACTTTTATAAAGGAATGTATCTTTTTTTCAAATGTAATATTTTTTTTTTTCAAAAATAACATAAGATGGACCACTAAACTAATGTTACATTTTATAATAAATGAATGTAATTTTTTTCCTCAATTTTAACAGTTTATATTATTAAATGTAACCTTATATCTGAAACGTACTCCCTCTGTCCCAAACTAAGGTTCTTACTTTCTTTTTTGGTTTGTCCCAGACTAAGGTTCTTAGTTACTTTATTATCTAAAATAGACAATGGGACACACCTGTCATTCTCACAACAAAAACTTTCTACCTAATTTCTCTCTCCTACTATCCCCTACTTTACTTTTCATACTCACAACATTCATTTTTTTTAATCTCCGTGTAAAGTCAAACTAAGAACCTTAGTCAGGGACGGAGGGAGTAACAATTTTTATTGAGAAAAGTAACAATTAAAATGCAACCTATTAAAAGTGTTACTTTTTGAAAAACTGCTGTTACATTTGACAGTAAAATGTTTTTTGAAAATAAAAATTTTACTTTTATCATTAAAGAGTGTTATATTTCAGTAGATGAGCAGCTCATTATTTTGGGTGTTAAAAAATATGTTTTTTTTTTAAATAAAAAATCAAACCATATCATGACCTATTTAGTTCGATTGGTCTCGTCAAGACGAAAACAACGGTATTTTTAGAATTTCTTTTACTTAAAAATCTCAAAATATTGCATTTTAAAGTTATTTTGAGATTTATTTTTTAAATAAAACACGCGGCACGCAGATTCAGGGTGGGTTGTCGGATCTGGGCGGATAAAAGCCGGTGGACGGCCCGCCACACAGCGTGCGGCCGTCCCACCTAAGTTTTTGTCAATCAAAATTGAACGTAATTCTTTTATTAAGAATTCGATTTTATTTCATTCTTACTACCTCCGAGTCCGATCCAAATGAATATAAATGTCCATTTTATTATTATTATTTTTTGAAGGAATGTCCATTTTTTTTGGGTATATATATTTACAAGGCATATTGGGTGCAAGGCATGAGTAATTGACCATATTACCCTCATATAAATACCTAAAAAAACCATCCTCCTCCCTCCCTCCATTCTAACAGTCACTCCCTCCATCTCTCTCGCACACGAGCACACGAAGACGACGCCGAAACCTCCTCCGCCACTTCGACGACAACCGCAAACAATGAAGAAGTTACCCACCGTCAGCGGAAAGTCCGGCGCCGGCGTCGCCTCCTCTACCACCGGTACACAGGTAATTCCTAATCCTATAACCCTAACTTTCAATTTAAAATCCTTACTAGACTTTTATGACTAAATTCGATCCTAATAATGCGTAATTGTTGTTTAAATTTGATCCTACATTGTTGTAATTGTGTTTTATTGCTTTATTTGGAGTTTATTTTTCGAATTGTGTACGAATTCGTGGTTTGCAAAAATCTGGAAATGCTTGGTTGATTTCGTGTGGTATTACACGAGTTGTATTTATGTGTTTCGTATGAACACACACGAGTTGGTTCTCACCATTACGTGTGAAATCACACGAAATGATTCTCAATATTCGTGTGATTTCAGACGAAATGTTGAGAACCATTTCGTGTGATTTCACATGAAACACACAATAACAATGCGTGTAAAACAACACGAAATGAACTCTAAACCATTTTGTGTATTTCATATACAGTTACACGAAATGTTGACTACCATTTCGTGTGTTTTTACATGAGATTTTTCTCAATATTTCGTGTATATCAACACGAAATGTAATCTGTAACTGAAAAAAATAAAATAAAATTGTAGATTGATGATTTATTGTTGTATACTGTTTGTAGCACTGTTTATTTGTGGAATTGTTGCTTATTTATTGTCTCTTATTTAAATTTTTTGTAGGACGTGAACGTTCGAATGCGTCCAATAGAAAGAGGAAGGCCGAGCAGGCAGCTTTGCGCACCAAAAAGAAGCATGACAAGAATGTCTTGCTTGATGAGACTGAGGATGTACAGATTGAGGATGTACGACAGGAGGAGCGTACAGGTGATGCCCCTTATGTTCCCGAGGGAGACGCGGAGTCGTCATCTTCTGATTCTGATGAGACGGCATCAGACGCACCCGAGGGAGATGCGGAGGCACAAGCATCTAATGATGGTGATGAGGAGGAGGAGGAGGAGGAGGAGGAGGAGGAGAAGGATGCAGCTTTGAGGCCTCGCAGGAGGCAGGGTCAGCAGGTGGGTAGAGGGGGGCACGGGCCGCAGGGGGGAGGAGGCGTGTTTACCATGGGTGATTGAGAGAAACCCGGGTGGTGGCCCAGAGGTTTGTGAGCTGTTGTACGGGTTCGGTCACCACCGAGCCCGAGAGATTTGGGGCGACCCCACTTGTCAGTCTGTGGTGAAGTTCCATACCAGACATCAGCATCTGGATAGGTAAGCTATTTGTTTATAAATAGTTTTTTTAATTTGTTTATAAATAGTTTTATTATTTGTTTTTATTGTGTTATTTATAATGTTTTATTTGGAATAATCAGGTTCTCGCGTGTTAGTCTGGCGGAGGATGATAGAGCTTGGTTGACTGCAGTTGATGCATCGGGTATCCAACACCTGCATGATACCACCATTCGCCGGACTAGCTCGGCGCTGCTGACGGCATTTGTGGAACGGTGGTCTCCTGAGACTAACACGTTCCACATGCCGTGGGGGGAGATGACGATCACGATGCATGACATTACTCATATTCTAGGTATATTGTTGTTATTTACATTTATCAATTTCATAAATTTTATCAAATTTATTAATTTTTTTAATTTTCAATTTATAGGTATCAGCTGTATAGGTTTTCCGGTTAGGATAGTGGATCCAGAGCCTGACCTGAGCGAGATCCAGAGACACCTCATCGGCTGTCTGAGGGGGATGGCCTACACATTACATGACCTCCAGCTAGCCTTTCAGGCCCGTTCAGCCATGACTGATGACCAACGGGCTTCTACTTATATCCTGTTCCTCTTGGGTTGCACGTTGTTCGTGGACAAGAGTCAGGATAAGATGCCTGCAGCCTATATTTCCTTGTTCATGGATCTACCGAGAGTGGGGCGTCTCTCCTGGAGATCAGCTGCTTTGGCCTACTTGTACCATGAGTTGGGGAAGGCATCCAGATCCGGATGCGCTCAGATGGGTGGTTGTTCGACTCTGCTGGAGGTAATATTCAATATTTCTTTAATACTCCATAACGTCACTCATATTCTAGGTATATTGTTGTAACATTATTCACTAATTTATTTACATACATTTTAGGGATGGATATACGAGTACTTCCCTGACTTCCGGCGACTTTTGAACCCGCGATGGAAGGAGGGGCAGCCGAGAGCCCTTAGATGGGCACGTAGTGAAAGAGCTGGGAGGGAGATGGAGCATCTGCTGTTGTACCGCCACACCCTAGACACGATGCCTGTTGAGAGGGTGAGTTATTTATATTTAAATTGCTATAAATTGTTATACTCCCTCCGTCCAAGTGAAAGTGGCACTAGTGCCACTTTCACTGGGACGGAGGGAGTATTCTGTTGACGTTGCCTAACAAAGTGAGTTATATAGGTTTGTTGGACTCCTTATGGTACCGGAGTGGACGCGCTTTTGCCGGTATCCTACTTCAGAGGGATTATACGCTTCTTAGACATCACTGAGGCGTATATGCCTGACCGGGTTACCAGGCAGTTCGCGATCCAACAGAGGATCCCCAGACAGCAGCCCTTTCCTTACTCGACGTGCACTTTGATGGCTGGTCAGAAGGGGTACAAGAAGGCATACGGTGACCAGGATGATATTTGGGTAAAGTGGATTGAGTACGACATGGATGGTTACGATCCACATCGTCGTTTGGGGCCATTAGTGACTGCATCTTCTCCTATGACTCCGGACTATATGGAATGGTTTCGGATGAGGAGTCATGTTCGGATTAGTAATCCGATACATGAGCCCGCAGTTGACATTCCACCTCGACCTGGGCTTGCAGAGGCGCTACCCGGCATCAGAGATATGCTTCTTCCCTTGCTGACGGATGAGAGGATAACTGAGGATGCTAGAGCTACTATCACACGGGTCCACGAGATGTTAGGAGATCACATTTAGATGATGAGTCATGTTTGGATCTTTATTATGTATATTGGAGCAGTGATATCTTGTTTATGGTTTATGATATCTTGTTTATGGTTTGGTGATATGCTGGATCTTTATTATGTATATTATCTGTTCTTTCAAAAGTGATGTGAGTTTTTTCATTCTCTTCATCCGTCTCTAAAGTATATTATGCTCAGTTTACTTGTCTGGAGTTCTGACTGTATGACGTACGAGTATATGACCCCCGATATCGTGTGTAACGGGGAGATGTTATTAAAAACAAGAAATTTGATTATAAATAAATGTGATAGGTTATATGATATTGTATGATGGTTCATTCATATATTTAATCATGTTTGTATGTCCAACTTATTATAACATGTTTAATTACCTCCATGACGTAACTCATAATCTAAATGTACAATATATTGCTCAAAATAACACCACAATTCAATAATTTAACATAGGATATGCGTATTATTAACAACGTGTGGCGAATCATCGAAGAGAACCTTGAAACCAATATCTCGTATGCAAATACACGACAGATATGAAATATTTCGTTTGATAATACACGTTTTGAAGCACACCATCTCGTGTACGAAACCAATTAAACAAAACACAGACTATTTCGTGTACACATACACGAGGAGGAGCACACCATGTCGTATGATTTTGTGAGTAAACCATTTAAACAATAAAAGATTATTTCGTGTACCTATACACGAAATGTATTACTTATCTCGTGTATATATACACGAGATACATAAAACCAAGAACCCTTAAACCCTGAATTCTATATATTAAACCCTACTGCATAACACCCATTCTTAACAGCCCCATTCACCATTCATTATTAACCACGAATTCAAGTCTCTAAGTTCATATTATGGATTCCTCACACAATTCTCCACAACGTTCTCCATAACGTTCTCCACAACATTCTCCAAGTTCTTATGATCATATTAACCTTGATGTTGTAGAATTTACCTTTGAAGAAGAAGGATGGGCACCAAATTCTCCACATTAGAATCAAAATACAAGCGGCAATGAAGTAAGTTTTTAAGATTTTATTTCGTATGGTAATCAAAATAAGAATATAAATTCAATGTTGAAGTACACATCAAAATAAAAATCAAATCTTGAAATACACATCAGAATAAAAATCCAATCTTGAAACTAAATTGATGCTAATATAATTTGCAGGGTCAATATCCGGATGTCAGTGATCAATTCAACACATCACTATTATTTTCAAATAGGGATGAGCTTCTTAAACACGTACGGGATATTGCGGCCCGTCAAAATATAACCCTTTCTATACAAGATTCGAGGAAGACAAGTGGTAATATCCTAGCCTACGCAAAGATAGTATGTCATTTTGGTGGCAATTATAGGGCTGGCAAATCAAAGAATCAGAGGTTGAGTAGCACAAAGAAGATTGGGTGCAATTTTGAAATTCAGGCCAAAGAAAGGGGTGATGGGTTATGGGGTTACGTTGTCAAGCATGGTTCTCACAATCATGACTTCCCAACGTATCCAGAAGGTCATCCGCTCGAAAAATTGACAAATTATGAATATGAGGAGGTGTGTACCGCAAGTCAATCTTCAATGCGTCCAAATAACATTCTCACGATGTTAAAGAAGAAGGATAAGAAGAACGTGAGTACTCAGACACACGTCCACAATGCCCTCCTAAAATTTAGAGGACAAGAACGTCAAGGGAGATCCCCGCTACAACAATTCATAAAATTACTCGACGATCATCGATATATCGTCTTCATGAGGAAAGCCAATAAGAGTGACATCATCGGCGACATATTCTTCTCTCACCCACTAGCATCGAATATGCTAAACTGTTTCCCATATGTAGTACAAGGTAATTTTTTTGAATCTGTTTTTGACTCTGTTTTTTACAGACTATTCTGAAAGTATTTCGTGTAGAAATACACGAGTTGTTGTGAACCCAGTCGTATGACTTTACACGAGTTGTATGGTATAAACTCGTATAAAGTAACACGAGATATAAGGTAAATTTCGTAATATCTTACACGAAATATCAGACTGCATTTTTTTAGTTGCAATTTTATTTATTTCTAACTTTATTTATCTTTAAATGATACAAGGTGACTGCACCTACAACACCAACTGCTATGGCTGTCATTCCTTCAGATTTTAGGATTTACTTCCACGGGGAAGAATTTCACAATTGCGCATGCGTTCCTCCAAAATGAGAAGATTGATAATTACACATGGGCACTCAGGAATTTGCGCAGTCTTTTTCAACCTCCCCATATGCCAACAGTTTTCTTCACTGATCGTGACTTGGCTTTCATTAATTCTGTCCAAACAGTATTTCCCGAGACCGCACACCATTTGTGTCGAAGGCATATCGAAGTCAATGTTAGAAAAAGAGCGTTGGCTAAAACTGGTAGCCCGGAATTCTTGAAATCATTCATGAGGAAATTCAATGAAACAATATCAGCCGCTACTTGCGAAGAATGGAACACCCGTTGGCAACGGTTTTGTGAACGTTTCAGCGCTTATCCTGATTTATTGAGCTACATCCGCGATACATGGATTACTCCATACTCTCCGAATGTTCTGTCCATGCACACGGATAAGTTACTACACTTCGGAACCCACACCACGAACAGGTCTGAGAGTGAGCATAGCAGGTTGAAGAAGGCCTTGGAAAGTGCTTCTTCTACTTTTGACACAATCTTCAAAAAGGCTCATGAGATCATGGAAATCCAAATAACAAAAATCAAAGCTAGTATAGAGAAATCAAAGAGCAGAATTCCAAATGATATGAAGACCTGTAATCTGTATCACGACATATTGGGGCGAGTGTCAAAGGTAGCCTTGGATATCATCAAAGCAGAGCGGACTCGTAGTGGGGATAATGTCATGGATCCCTCAGACTGTGGGTGTTACTTCAGGCAAACACATGGACTTCCATGTAGTCACGAGATTGCATGCATACGAAACTCTGGGGGCCGGATTGAGCTGTCCTCGATTCATGCTTTTTGGAAGAAGTTGGACATTGAACTAGACTACTGTCCAACTGACCCTCCAATCAATAAAAATTCTTTTGGAGCTATGTGGAATGACCTACAGAACGCACCTGAGCCAGTGAAGAGAAAGTTATTCCAAACGATAAATGAAGGGCTACATCCACAAACCAGAGATGCTTCTGAGCCAGATCATATTTCAAAGGCAAATAAACCCCGGACCACCAGTTCCAGAATACTGTCAGATTAGGAGCATACTGACAGATATTTTGGAGTCCCCGCTATACCACCATCCACTAGCAGCATGTCTAGATCTTGCATCAACCCAATCGAGTTTGAAGTCCACGCCCAATCGGAAATCAGCTCCAAACAGTACATCATCTAGCCCTACTACTCCTACGTCTCTTCCACCACTAGCTGCTTCAAGTCGTGGGAGAGGTCGAGGTCGAGGATGAGGACGAGGACGGGGTCGGGGTCGTGGAAAGGGAAATGGGCAACTCAAAGTCATTAATCTACATACTTTTGGGTATACTTTGTCATTTATCCTTTTCATTGTCCCATTTATTTATGGCATCACAGATGTGAGTGGTGATGGACATTGTGGCTATAGAGCCGTAGCAGCGCAGATATATGGAAATGAGGACATGTGGCATCAAGTGCGGTCAGATTGTTGCATTGAGCTGCATAGTCGCCGCGCGCTTTATCATAGAGTTATACCTTGGAGAACTGTAGACGAGCTCTACAATCGCATTGCTTGTTATACCTCCCCGGCTCCTGAATATAATTATATGATACTCCCAGAGATAGGGCACATCATTACCACGAGGTATAATGTGGTGTTCATCTCGTACACGCAAACCAGTGGCTTCACATGCCTTCCAGTGACTGCACCACAAGGAACATGACCACCCACAAACACACTTGTGTTGGGACATGTGGGAAACCATTTTATATTGGTATGATACTTTAATTCGTTATATTTAACTATCTTATTTAAATTCGTTATATTTAACTATCTTATTTAAATTCGTTATATTTAACTATTTTATTACTTTTGCAGCTGCACATGTCAGGTAATGATTACACAATACCATCACCAGCGATATATTGGGAGAATGAACGTGATCCAAGTGCAAGTAACCTGGTCATGCCCTACAGAGCTTGGATAGACACATTCAATCGACTCTCAAATGCGGCGAACGAAGCAAGAATTGCAATAAATAGGTCATAGTATGTGTGTATCATGTATTGGTTTTTGAGTTATCCAGTTTGTATGACATTTGTTTGTTTGGATGTTTGGATGTTTGGATGTTTGAATTATGCATCAGACTTGTTTATTTCGTGTCAAATTAGGTGAACAGCATGGCTTTATTTTGGGTAAATATTTAGGAAATGCACTGTTATGTTTCGTGTAAACTTGGATGAAACGCATGCAATATTTCGTGTAAAATCATGCGAAACTAACAACTTCTACTTTTGAATATTTCGTGTAAAACTATACGAAATAAACCCATTATTTCATGAGCGTGTACACGAAACACGCGTATCCGAGTAAGGGTATTTTTGACATTATCGTGCCTTGTACGCAGTGATGCCTTGTAAATAGTATTCACCTTTATTATTGGACGGTTTATTTTATCTTTTTGGTTTTGGTTTCCTGCTTGTTTAGTTATGGGCCTGCTTCTGTGTTGTGTTTTTCAGCTTTTTTACATAGCCGAATTTGGTCCAGACATAAAGCCTGCGTCAGGTTTTCGATCTTTAATTGGGCCTCTGTTTCAAAGATAATCTAATTCTTCTTTGCTCATAGTAGGCCGAAAATATATCTTCCGTCTAAACAAACTAGGCCCAAATAAATAACTAGTAATTCAAAGCTTCAATGTTGGAGTTAATAAAAAAAGGCTTCAATGTTGGATCAACGAATGTTCAAGCCCAATCTAGGGAGATGAAATCCTCTGTACCACTATTTGTGTACCACTTGTGTACCACAAGTGATCTGACGGCTATGTATTACTTTTGACATTATAATCATGGGGAAATGACAATTTAGGGTCCAAAGTATAGGGGGTGTGTGCGGGGTCTGATGTTTCAATTTTGTCAATTTAGGGTCCAAAGTTACCAACGTTAGTCAGTTAAGGGTTTTTTGACGGAAATGTTAGAAAAATCCAGTTAAAGTGTCACGTGCCTTGCACATGTGACTTAACTGACGTTATTTATGGTTAAAATTTCCAATATACCCTTAAATACCATATCCTCAATAAAATACTGCTCCTTGATAAATTGTTATGAAGAATAATATATTTAATATTTGTTTCCATAAAATTCTTTTAATATGTAAAAATTATTATTTTTATTTGAAAACAAAAAATTAAAATATTTCATTAATACTATATCTTATTGTCTTAATAGTTAATGCACTCATAGTTTTTTTTTTTTTTTTTTTTTTTTTTTGAAAGCAAACATCAATTAATGTACTCATTGTTTTTTTTTTTTTTTGGAACCAATTAATGTACTCATTGTTAAAAAAAATATGATATTTTCTGTTTTAAAAAAAAAGATATACTCTCTCCCCTCTCTACCATCATTGACCACCAATGTTGAGCATCACCATAATTGCCGACCCTCACCATCAATATCAACCCAGCACCGCCACCATCATTGACCACTGTTATCGGGACAAAATTTACTAAAAGAAGAAGTTATTTACAAAATTAAATTTGAAATTTAATTCGTTTATCGTATACGGATCCATGGCAGCAAGCACAATGGAAAATAAAATAGACTCAAATAGTCGAACAGAGCAGTGATGATGAGTGGGGACGACAATTTTAAGGTTAGCGGCGTGTTCTTTCATAACTCCGAGAACCTTCGTCGGCTCAATTGGATCCACTACTGCTCTTAGTTTTGTTTCCTCATCTATATCCTGCAACCACAATTAATCACTCAACACAAATCTTCAATTGCTCAATAAAGTCAAAATCCCTAAATTTGAAGAAGAAGAAAGGTGGAATTTTGTTTGAACAGGTAGGAGCGATTCTCCTCCAAGCATGGAATGGGTTGGGGGTAATTTTCGTTCCAGATTGGGTTTTAGGTGGGTTATTTGAAGGGTTATCTAAACAATGACCAAATTAACCCTCCGTTAAGTACACGTGCAAAATACATGACACTTAACTGGATTTTTCTAACATTTTCGTCGAAAAACCCTTAACTGACTAACGTTGGTAACTTTGGAGCCTAAATTGACAAAATTGGAACATCAGACCCCTATTGGCACACACCCCCTATACTTTGGACCCTAAATTGTCATTTCCCCTATAATCATTTATATGTCAATTGCTTATAACCACTTGATCACTTGTTGTACACAATGGTACACAAAAAGTGGTACAGATAATCTCCTCTCCAATCTAGGTAGCATTGGTGTTGATCACAACAAAAGTACTTTAAATATTTCATCTTTCCCAAAAATAGTTTTACTACTTTCTTAAGTCGGAAAAATAAATCAAGATTTATTGTTACTGATAATATCTATAATTTGTGTCAGACTTGAAATGTTTTGTAAGAAGGTTCATAAATACACTGTAAAGCAAGAAATAATGCTTGTCATGGCAGTTGAATCGACAACCATTCTGTTTCCGTCATATCTATATAATGATCTATCAACCAAAAAAATAAATAAATTGTTTTTACAATCGGATTAGGGAATCCAACCATTGACCTTCCTTGTGGAGGCAAGGGTACTGATAGGCTTAGTCGCACGCCTACAAAATTAGACCTAAACTCGGCCACTAATAATGTAATTAGGGTAAGTCAGGGTCGATCCACGAAGAACGATGATTATTTACGAACTAGTCACTTAACCAGATTGGGGGTGGGGTTGAATTTGATGATAAAATCCTAAAACGGGAAATTAAACTAAGTGTAATTAAAACAATGAATTAAAAAGCACTTCAGATTGATCCCTATCCCCGTCCTCTATTTCAATTTCATCGGTACTTCTATTTCTCCGTTAATCCTATTCACTTGATCACGAGATGTTTTTCAATATCTGTCTCTTCTTACTGTATAGTCTATAGCAGTGGCACACTCACTATAAACCCTAATTAAAATTAAACCTAGACTGGCACAAAAAAGATTTAAAGATTAATTGATTCAATTTAAGAGACGAAGATCAAGAACGCTTTCTAGGTTACCAGATAATCGCTTAATTTTGCCTACTTCCCGAATCTATGGCACATGCACAATTCGTGAAGATGCTACGGTCAAAACCCTAATTCTGGCACAGAACAGAGAATTCTAGCATAGATCAATAAAAAGGACAAGTGAATTGGCCAAATCCACAAACCTTAGATACAAATCTAAAATAAGAACAAGCAAAATTATGAATAGATTAACAAATAAGAAAACGAGAATACCTCAATTAAACTAGAATAGGTTCAAGCTTTCAATCCAAATCTAGGGAGTTTAGTTCTCCATTAAAGGGTTGCAAAGCTCCAAAAAAGAAAAGAAAAAAGAAAAGTAACGTCGTCTGTTTTTCTCCATGGAAAAGAATGTGACCTTATCTAATAATCTCTCCCTAATTAATCATGACTAAGGAATAACCAAATTAAAAATAAAAGAATAATAATAATAAAAGAAAAAGAAAATGAAATAACATCTTCCTACGCCAGATTCCAACGCAGATTCGTCGAAATCAAAATTAATGGTATGTCTTCAACATTTTGCAATTCAGTCCCTAGAGTCTTCACCATTTCCAGTTCAGTCCTCAAACTTTCAGTAATCGCAAAACAATACCTCATCTTCCAGAAATTTCAGTTTGGTCCTATACTCTTCTGCTCCTGTTGACTTTGACTTTGCCTTGACTTTGCCTTGACTTTGACTATTCTTGATCCTCGAGACATGACTTTGAAGCTCACCAAAAATTACATCCGGAAAAATAAACAAATGAAAACGACTATTCTACCCCCGGAATACACTAAAGCCCAAATGATAAAATAATGCCCCAAGTACATCAAAACTAGTCTAAGTACATCAAAATAAAATGAAAATACATAGGAAAATAAGGGAAGTAATATATACCAAATCCGCCACATCAAATTCCCCCACGCTTAGACCGTTACTCGTCCCTGAGTAACATCCTAACCCCACTCTAAACTCCGGTCTAATCAGCATAGCATGGGAGAAAAAGATCCCTAGTCTCCTCTAATCCTCCAAGTCAAAAAGTCAACAAATACTTGCTGGTAGTGGTGTCCTAGGCACGTTTAATAAATGTTGTAATTATTATCATTTATTTCATATAAATAAAGAGATGTTTTGATTATTATTGTTGTTCATGTTTACTTATAATAATCTCCGTCCCTAGTACTTGTTAATCACTAGTATAAAGGCTAAATGATCATGGGATGATCATGTTAGATTTATGGGTACTTGTTTGGAACAAGGTACTGGACATGACCCGCTGTATGAGATTTATGTCATGGTCTATATCGTACATATATCTCATATTAGTTATGTGATTCGAATCCTTAGACATGAAGTTATTATAGTCTTCCACTTGATGAACATTATGTTTGACATATTCAAACGCTACCTTTAACCGGGTAGTTATAAAGTGTATGATTGACATAATCGGATTCACGTAGGGAAGAATAATAAGCTAAATGGATTTGCCCCTCTTCGGAGAGATCTCAAGCTTAGGCCTCTCGTAGGAATGATGTTGATGAAAATGTTCGGCCGGACTCAAAAGAATTGATTAGATCAATGTCATTTGGATTATCAACATATTCGGAATCGAGAAAGTATTGAACAAAGACAAGTTGACCGTTTGACCATGACTTGTGTTCAATGAGATCGTGGACAAAGGGATTTTGACATATTCTAAAGGAATGCGAACTTGTATCTAGTTATACTATTTGGGTAGGTATGACGGTTTACTAGAACCTAATCATATCTTATGGATTCATGTTTGAACCCATTGCCAACTTAGTATAATCCTAGAGGGTCACACACAATAGAACGAATCTTAAAAGGACTATATTGGAAATTTTAAGGCTCTCTGATCCTGGTGTGTGACCGCACAAACCAGGCTGGGCGACCGCACACCTGATTTTGGGCGGCCGCACAGTGTGTCGGGACAGATTTCCTAATTTAATTAGGAAAAGGATTTTGGACGGGTTTTGATACAAGTTTCCTATTTGGAATAGGTCTAACTTGTATATAAACAGCCAAATTCGGGCCAGAACATAACCTAGCTTTTGTGCAAGTCTCCAAAGTGTTTGAGAGAGTTTTATTTTGTTCTAAGACATCCTAGATTGAAGAACAAAATAATACACAAATAATATTCCATATAGTTCATATTAATTGTGAAAACGTGTTTCACAATTTTGGTCTAGCAACCAAGATCAAGTGTTCTTGATATTCGTTCAAGGTGTGGATACCGCTAGAGGGTGAAGCTCATCATCTTCAAAGTTCGTGTTCTTACTTGTCCGTGATTAAAGCTTCAATTTCTCCACCAAGATCAAGGACCAAATTCATAGTCATCAAGGGTTAGTTTTTCTAGTATTCATATTGCAAGTATTTGATTTAATCATATGAATGGATCTATGGGCTTTGGGTTTCATAAAATTTTAAATGCTATTTTCCGCTGCGCATGTTACTTGGAAACCCAACAATACTAACGGAGTATAAGAAACTCCATCCCCATTAACACCAAACAAATAAAAGTCAATGGCCTTAGCCCGATACAACTCCATATAATGCATAAAATATATATCCGGACTAAGGCCCACACATAAAAGCTAGGGGGAACTAAACATGTCATAAGTTTCCCCCACGTTTATCTCGCACTACTATCCCCCTCGTAAAAATAAAGTTTTTGCAAGATTTATAATTAATAAGCACAAAAATTACCTCGTAACAAAACACTAACACCCCCTTATACCTCCAAGAAAAGAACGAGGATTTTCTACCCTAAACTTCCACTATCCGAACCTCCTACTCCAATAGTATATAAACCTACCCCAAAACTCCAAACCTCCCTTATGTCTTCTCTCCGGTGGATGTAAGATATTTTATTACTCAAACCTCACCTTTTGCCTAAGCGCCTTTTTGGGTTTTCACTTAGCCTCTCTATTTTTTTCATTTTTTTTTGTGAAAAGAAAATCTAACTATCTAGAATGAAGACTGCATACTATACAACTACAAATCCCTCACCCACGCTTAAACTACACAGTGTCCTCAGTGTGTAAAAGTGAATAAAAATAAGGACAGTTGAAATGTAAGGGAATAAATGGTACCTCATTAGTGCACACTCCACCTCGTTTGAGCTCGAATTGACTTCATGAATCCCTTTTTATTCATTGTGCTCAAACCTCCATGCTTCTCTATCTCCATTGGACCACTAGCCATCATCACTTCTTCCTCACCTCCAAATGCATACTTTCGGTTCTCAGGAAGATTCTTCACCTTTCTTGGTCCATGTTTTACCGCCAGTATTTCCAAACCAATCTTTGCATCATCATCCCCACTACAACCCTTGGACTCATCCTCTACATTTGGCTTTACTACATCCATAAAACACAAACCACGAACATCCTTAGGGTCTTTCTTGGAGTCAAAAATCTTGAACTCCATTAAATCCCCATCAAACTCCATGGTCAATGAACCATTCGACACATCTAGCTTAGTATGAGCCGTAGACATAAATGGCCTCCCCAACAGAATGGGAGCCTTAGGATCCGTATCCATCTCCAAAACATAAAAATCAGTAGGTAATATAAACTTACCAACCCGGACCAAAACATCCTCAACCATCCCTTTAGGGTACGCATTAGATCTATCCGCCAACTGAATCACCACCCTAGTATCTTGTAGAGGTCCCAACTTGAGCTTTTCAAACAATGCATAAGGCATGACATTGATTGAAGCACCCAAGTCAAGCATGGCCATATGCTCAGAATCATGTCCCAACGACACAGGAATAACAAACATACCCGGATCACTACACTTCTTGGGCATCTTCTTATGATAGACTGCAGACACATGCTCTTTCATCTTCACCTTTTTCTGACTTCTCGCCTTCTGATCCCTCTTCAAAGTACATAACTCCTTAAGGAACTTAGCATATCTCGGGACAGTCTGAAGCAAGTCTAAAAATGGGATCTTTACCTCAAGCCTCTTGAAAGTGTCAAAGATAGCCTTGTCAGGCTCATGTTCTCACGATCTTTTCAATGCCTCAGGAAATGGAACATCCGGCTAAAAAATTATGGGTTCTAGTGTAGCTTTCTTCTCCTCCTCCAGAGTCTTCTCCTCAGGCATAACTTTCTCAACCTCTATCACTGGCTCCTCTGGTACAACTATCTCCCCAATCTCCTTACCGCTTCACAAAGTCATGGCACATGCACTCTGCTTAGGGTTCGGTTCTGTTCTAGACTGTACCTCCGCTGCCTCATTAGCCTCTAGTCTCCCAATCACATCAGCTATTTTCCCCATTTGTCTCTCTAGATTACCAATACTCGCATCAGTCATCTGTTGATACTGTTGGAAATTACCATTCATCATACTCACTACCTGCGCTAAAGAGTGAAGCATATCATCTGTGGACTGTCTCGGAGGGTTACTATGATACTGGTGCTGCTGCCCATATGGTGGTCTATATTGATTATACTGACTAGTCGGATACTGCTGAATCTGTGGTGGACCCATCAATAATTGTTTCATCATCCCCTTAAGGTCCTCTACATCTGTCTCCAGCTTACTCGGCACACCACCACTCGACCCCACTACACTAACCTGTCTGAAACTAGATCTCCTTCCATGTGTTCTTGTGCTCTTAGCTAACTCATATATAACAATTTTCTCCTCCTCAGTTGTCTTGTTTAGAATACTGCCCCCACAGTAAGAATCAACCAACCGCTTATCCTGAATTGTCATCCCCCTATAAAAGTACACGATCAACTGATCATCATCAAATCCGTGATACGGGCAACTCCTGCATATCTTGTGGAACCTGGTATAATAATCATATAAGGTCTCATCCACCTTCTGCTCCATGTTACTAATGTCCCGTTTCATCACGTTGATCTGATCCGGTGGGAAAAACCCATCCAAGAAAAACTCCTTCATTTGCTGCCAAGTGGTAATACTGTTGGGAGGAAGATAATAGTACCATGTACTAGCATCATCTTTCAGGGTGAAAGAAAATGCTCTAAGCAACATGTGCTCGATAGGAAGTGTAGTCGGCTTCATGCTCTGACATATCTGAACAAACTGGGATACGTTTTGGTTCGGGTTCTCTCCGGGCATCCCAGTGAAATATGGTAACTGGCTCAATAGCCCCGGCTTCAACTCAAAAGTGACACCCTCGGGTAAAGCAGGGAATTGGACGGCATGAGGTTGCTCGCTCCAATTTGGTGCAGTTTTCTGCCTCAATGTCTCCGCTGCCATCTGCTTTCTAGTTCAAGACTCACAAGCAATTATCAGTAGAACGGGTGTGGACCGTACAAGGTACCACACTAAAAAAATATATATATATAAATAATAACAGAAAGTAAAAAGAAATAAAAAGAGAATTAAATTAATAAATTAGTTAAAAATAAAAAGAAAAAAAAACAAGAAATAAAATAAGAACGTAAACAAATAAACACCGTTCCCCGGCAGTGGCGCCAAAATTTGATAGGCTTAGTCGCACGCCTACTAAATTAGACCTAAACTCGGCCACTAATAATGTAATTAGGGTAAGTCAGGGTCGATCCACGAAGAACGATGATTATTTACGAACTAGTCACTTAACCAGATTGGGGGTGGGGTTGAATTTGATGATAAAATCCTAAAACGGGAAATTAAACTAAGTTTGATTAAAACAATGAATTAAAAAGCACTTCAGATTGATCCCTATCCCCGTCCTCTATTTCAATTTCATCAGTACTTCTATTTCTCCGTTAATCCTATTCACTTGATCATGAGATCTTTTTCAATCTCTGTCTCTTCTTACTGTATAGTCTATAGCAGTGGCACACTCACTATAAACCCTAATTAAAATTAAACCTAGACTGGCACAGAAAAGATTTAAAGATTAATTGATTCAATTTAAGAGACGAAGATCAAGAACGCTTTCTAGGTTACTAGATAATCGCTTAATTTTGCCTACTTCCCGAATTGCTATGGCACATACACAATTCGTGAAGATGCTACGGTGAAAACCCTAATTCTGGCACAGAACAGAGAATTCTAGCATAGATCAATAAAAAGGACAAGTGAATTGGCCAAATCCACAAACCCTAGATACAAATCTAAAATAGGAACAAGCAAAATTATGAATAGATTAACAAATAAGAAAACGAGAATACCTCAATTAAACTAGAATAGGTTCAAGCTTTCAATCCAAAGCTAGGGAGTTTAGTTCTCCATTAAAGGGTTACAAAGCTCAAAAAAAGAAAAGAAAAAAGAAAAGTAACGTCGTCTGTTTTTCTCCATGGAAAAGAATGTGACCTTATCTAATAATCTCTCCCTAATTAATCATGACTAAGGAATAACCAAATTAAAAATAAAAGAATAATAATAATAAAAGAAAAAGAAAATGAAATAACATCTTCCTACGCCAGATTCCAACGCAGATTCGCCGAAATCAAAATTAATGGGATGTCTTCAACATTTTGCAATTCAGTCCCTAGAGTCTTCACCATTTCCAGTTCAGTCCTCAAACTTTCAGTAATTGCAGAACAGTACCTCATCTTCCAGAAATTTCAGTTTGGTCCTATACTCTTCCGCTCCTGTTGACTTTGACTTTGCCTTGACTTTGCCTTGACTTTGACTACTCTTGATCCTCGAGACATGACTTTGAAGCTCACCAAAAATTACATCCGGAAAAATAAACAAATAAAAACGACTATTCTACCCCCGGATTACAATAAAGCCCAAATGATAAAATAATGCCCCAAGTACATCAAAACTAGTCTAAGTACATCAAAATAAAATGGAAATACATTGAAAAATAAGGGAAATAATATATACCAAATCCGCCACATCAGGTACATGCGGTATGAGTCAAGGATCATGTTGTAAGTTACAGTTTTAAACATCATATTTGCGTAAGCTCCTCAATCTCTATTTGGAAATACTACTATAGATAATAAATTTATCATTTTTACTATAATGATGAAACTTGACATGTCCCCAAGAAAACATTAACACTGGTCATATCCTTTATCAATTTACCACTAAAATCAAATTACATAATTTGGAAATATCATTCCTCAAATCCATCAATACCACTAGACTATTTATCCATTTAAACGACATAACCACGAATTCATGATGAGCATACCTAATATGAGCAATTATCTTTAATATATCCTCATATTTGACCTTCAGGCAATAATAGCTACTTATCAATCAAACACCGACTAAACCACTAATCAACTTCAGGAATTTACCAATTCACCAATATAAGATAACAAGTACTAATTTGTCATAATGACCTAGTTGAGTTCTCTGAAAATATCCAATTTAGACCCAAAATCACCCAATTCGGAGTTCGATGAATTAGATAAAATTTTATTAAAGCTCAATCCACAATTGAGTTATATATCATGGACTGCTGCCAAAATATGATATTTAAGAAGTTCGCATAAGAACATACAATTTAGTCTAAAGAATCACTCTATTACGAGCTCGAATGTATTTCTTACGATATATCTAAAATTCACACTATTCAATATATCTCTATGGTTCTACAGAACAAAGACTCAAATTCTGGGAACAAGATACAGAAAATCATCTTATGAAAATAAGATCATTGGAAAGGTCTTGAAAATATAGTCAAATTAGACACTTGAATCATCAAATTCCAATTTAAAATGAATAACTTACGATCATTTTAATTTACTAATTTCCCCAAAACTGTAAACAATTCAATAGCACAAAAACCGAGATTCTAGGGCAATTCAATACATATCTAAAATTACAAAATTAATCAAACGGAAAGCTCTCAAAAACTTAATCGATTTAGGCTCAAAAATCACTTGAATCCGGTTTAAAATGAATAAGTTATGACTAATCACAATTCGATCAAGCTTCCCCTGAAACATTTACAAACCCAGTGACCAAAATGAAATATCCGAAAATACTCATCTTCAAGCTTTCCCTTAATCTCTGAAACATTTTTCTTCCAAGAAGATTAATGTAACTTATCACAAGAGATGCATCCACTTATAACCGATTATGCTTCTAAGCAAATTCACACATACCAGTATAGAAATATTCACCACTAATCGATGGCAAACAAGAGATTCGTGACACATAGAAAGCTAGGCCACGCCACTTATCACATCAATATCCCGAATAGGTGACATAACTAAATCACCGTATATATACCAGCAGCAATCACGTAGTTTCGTATTCGAGAATACACCTCAACATAAATCACAGGATGAGGACAAACATGCGTATGTAGCACGAAACATTATCCACTTACAAAGTAGATACGCCTACATCTTCAAAGACTCGCACCCTTGATTCTCAAACCATCTAACCACAATGGAACCAATACTATTAACACCAGTCCTATGTCTGGTATACCACAAGAGAAGAAACACTCGACGTTAATATCACACCCTTAACCCAACCAACTTCTATCTTAACCTCATCCACTAATTCATTATGCTTCTATTGCACAAACTTTTCCAAGACCAATGAAGCTAATTGAATTCAAGAAAACTTAGTGTTCTAAACCGCTCCACATCGTAACACTCAAGTATCAAAACCTATTCAATATCAGAGTTCCTATTCCTTTTCAAGATCTAAAACCATTACTCTGATACCAACTGTCGTGCCCCAAAAATTCCAAATTTCATAAATATCAAAATAGTATAATATACATCTCCAAAAATGCTAAATACCGAACTAGGCGCGTGAACTCTGCTATAAAACCAACATTACCATATACACGTTGATGACAAACACATCAACAATCGAGACTATACCTCAACGAGATTATAACTCAGAGACTATTTACAAGTGCGGAAGCAAGAACAACCAACCATATATATACCCAAATGATAACTATACTTACATAACACTATACAACCACGGCCTCACAATAAGAATACACAAAGCTCCGTAGAGAAACTACCCCAAAAGAGTATAACCTGCTCAGAACAGTCCCACAACGACACCTGCTCTCAAAACTTATTACCTTTAGCTTTCCTGTAAACTAAGGAAAACAACATTGAAAGGAACGGGGTGAGATAAATCTCAGTAAGTTACTAATGCATCTACATGGCATGATATCATACATATTAACTAAATAATTAAATCATATAACAACCAATGAGAAGGCTCCCTATCACCAACCGTCCCATACTAGTTGGAAATAATGACCAACTCAACATGCAGCACACAAGGCTGAAATAAACACGTTACAAAGGATACTGAGCCAAGGTTTCCCCAAAAAGGATATAACAAACTGAACCATATCAACCGGACTGCATCGAAGAGCAGCATCAACAAGCAGGGGTTCCGAAAACCAAACCATAACCATAAGAACCAAAGTAACAACGGGGGGAATATGACATAAAGTCATAACCCAACGCTCACACAAGGGAGCTAGCTCATCCCATCCAAGGCCAATCTGGACTGGGGAAAAAGAAAAGGTACCAGTGGAAACATTATAATGAACTTGACTCGGGTGCCATTATAATCTCCTACACTGCCTGACTCAACCAAGTATGACCAGCTGGACTTTAAACGAAAGCACAATCAGTATATGATTCCAAAATAGGGAACCATACCAAGTACATCATAAAGATGATAAACTACTCATAAAGAGCCCAACAATGATAAACATGAGATGCTCATAAAGAGCCCAACAACAGTGAACCTTTAACACATTATTATTCCAAAGTAAGGAATCATGCCAAACACATCAGAAAGATGATAACCACGAGTTACTCATAAAAAGTACGATAACTATGAACCCAATCATTTCTTTATGCTTATGACTCCCAAGTAGGGAATACGAATAAATACACCATCAAGATGCTACACAAATCCGTAGGGTAACTTAACCACCATTTTACACCTTGTATCAATTCATAACCGAACCCAATCCTAATACTCTTGTGTTCCACAACGCCTATCTAGGTACCCTAGAATAGGACTCAAAGCCTAGACAAAGACTGAACCTTAAATCAATTCAATTGGAACAATTCAACTTTTCCAGTCAACTGTTCGGCCGCCTACACCAAAGTGTGCGGTCGCTCACCTCAGCTCACCCAGGCTCTAAAACCTTCCAGATAGAGTGGGCGGTCGTCGGCCCTATTTGGGCGGTCTCCCAACACACTTTTCAGCCAAAAATCCGATTCTTTTATACTCCTTCTGTTTCACCATCTCAAAAGTATTATTGCAACTTCCAACCTTAAGTATATAATCCACAAAACTTGTTCTAATTATAAGAACACCCAAAGTTAACCAATATAGTAATTAGCCCAAATACTTCCTATCTTATTTATATAAACCCATAAAATGATTCCAACAATCCGAATACCCACAAAATAGCCTAAATACAATTAACTCCAATACTCCCACAAAATAACAATTATCACAAATATATCACATATAATATGCATGAGCAATATTATAATTTAAATGGGAGTAGTAACTTACTTGCTACGAAAATAGTACCAAAAATAGTACCGATGACAAAATGTTCTGACATGCTAGACTTGATCTACTCGACGCTACGAACATTTTGGTGAAGTCGGATCTTGAAACAGAGAAATATTTAAGGAGTAACTGAAGGAAGAGTGGATAAACTCCTCGTAGAACAGAAGGAGTAGAGTATTCGCAGAGGGAGAGAAATTTGGGGAAAGTTTGGTCTGTGAGTGTGTCTGCGGAGAGAGAGGATAAGAAAGTGGGATTAAAAATTGACAAGTTACACTTAGGTCCCTCCAAGTTAATTAATTGCATTTAAACCCCCAAAGTTTCAACTTTAACACTTAACCCCCTTATCATTATTCACAAATATTAACTCAACTATTTCAACTTCTACCCATGCTAATTAAATATTTTGCAACCCAAATACTTTTATTTAATACTTTAATAGATCAAATAAGTCTTTTAAAATAATCAAACTAACACAAATTAAATTATAAAATAATATTCTGTGTAAAATCTATATGAAATTGGGACGGGTCGTCACACACATGTGCTCAACTTATGCCTAAAAATAGTGTCGGGGTTTGGGGTCGTTACAATCCTTAAGCCCAAGGTTAAGGTCCGAGATCCCTCGTTGAAATGAGGTCATGCCGGAATTCCGTTGAAGCGTTAAGTCAATCTTGACTTCAACCGGGGCTTAATTATGATAAGAATGGCCTGCAAATCGGAACTTTATGACACACTAGACCCTAGGTTTGGTTCTTTTGGTCAGTGGAAGCTGCGTGCCCTATAGGACCCTCGTCCAGGATAGTCCGTCCTTGGGAGCGTACAATACATGTGAAAAACGAGGGGCTTATAGACGTAGTGATGGCCTCCACTGATCCATGATTTAGATTAGTTGCGAAAAAGAAGAGAAATATTTTTCAACCATTTAGGAATAAAAATACGTTTTAAGTAAACTTGAACGGATAATTAATTGCACCTTGCATGAATTTTTTCCCTTTTTTGCTTCTTGTCCTTGACACATTGCATTCTTTCGCTAACAAGCATCTCTTCGATAAATCTTTGGACGGATCCCCGTTATCCTCCAGGATCCCCGTTAAATACCTAGGAATAGTCCCCTAGGAAGTCAGCTAATTCCTTGGATGGATCCCCGCTATCCTCCAAGAATCCAGTCGAATCCTTGGATGGATCCCTGTTATCCTCCAAGATCCCGTTAAGCCTTAGGATTAGTTTTTTAAGCTCCCGTTAAGTCTTTAGGAATAGTCCCCTAGGAAGTCAGTCAAATCCTTGGATGGATCCCCGTTATCCTCTAAGAAGTCAGTCAAGTTCTTGGATGGATCCCCGCTATCCTCCAAGAAGCCAGTCGAATCCTTGGATGGATCCCCAGTTATCCTCCAAAATTCCCATTGAAACCCTAGGCGTTGTCCCCTAGGTCCCCGTTGAGATTCCTGTTCAAACCCTAGGCATTGTCCCCTAGGTCCCCGTTAAGATTCCCATTGAAACCCTAGGCATCACCCCCTAGGTCCCCGTCAAGAGCCCCGTTAAATCCCTAGGAATAGTCCCCTAGGAAGTCAGTCAAGTCCTTGGATGGATCCCCGTTATCCTCCAAGAAGTCAGCCATGTTCGTCTTTTCCTCTTAGAATTCCAAACACGTTCGAACTACGGTGACCTGAGCCTCTCATCGCATGGGACCCCCTCCCTCGTGGTGAGGGGAACGTAGGCGACTTCAGCCCAGTCAAATATCTCAAAATAGAGAATTCTAAGATACGTGCGTCTTTAGCCCAAGCATTCACCCAATATTTACTAGAGCCTGAATTACCCTTCTTTTCCTTTCCCTGTAACTCAGATGAAGTGGAAGAGAGCATCGTGCCTCCGCCTAGTGCGTGTGGAGTCAGAAAATTTCCTAGTCACTACAACTTCTCCAAACCGGCACCTCGGAAAGACCACTTCAGTGGGTAGTAGCTTAGGAAATAACGCCGCGGATAATCTGGACAGCCCAATAAAAGAAGAGTTGCTCCCAGTTCTAGAAGCCTCCGGGGCTGAAAAAGAAGTCATCACAGAGAGCCACAGGGAAACACAAAGTCAGTTTGCTGAGTTGACAAGACAGAAAGGTGTTACAGCTCTGTTTCAAATTGATGGGCCCTTCACCAAAGTTACCAACCACAGAGAAGAGGTAAAATCCACCCAATGTCGTGACCCCGACCATGCGGGCCGGGAGCTCGCGAGCTAGACGTCGACTTAAGACAAATAAACACCAAAATACTGAAGATAAAAATTCTCTTTGATACCAAAAGATGATAATACACAGTTTTAGAAATCCATTCTTAAACAACAAAATATTACAACTAGTATAAGCTCCACCAGCTTATACCAAAATACCAAATATTACTACCCTTAATGATGTCTCAGTTTGGTAAAACTATCCCCAAGGTTATACATTTAACAACAATGTAAACCGAATAACAACCTGCCCAAAAAGTCACGAACACACTCGACGCCCTTCTCGTGATCAGCGAGTCCTATCACTTTCCTCCTGGGGGGGGGGTTAAGGATAAACAAAGATAAAAAGAAAGGGGGTGAGATAAATCTCAATAGGTTACTAATGCAACTATATGACATGTTATGATGCAATAAACATTAATAAAACTCACATAGCACGTAGCAATTATCAGATAACAGATAGCACCGGAAATAAACAAGTAACAAAGGATATTAGCCAAGGTTTTCCAAACGGATAGAACAATTGCTGCGCAGCTTCAACCAATCAACCAATCAAACCATCTTCATAGTAGCATAAAAAGCTGAAGATAACAACCCCGGTACCGGAACCATAACAATGTAACATGTCACAAAGGACATGGGAAATGACACAGAGTCATACCCAAAATGACTAGCTAGAATACTCACCAAAGGAGCTAGCTCATCCCAACCAAGGCCAATCTGGATGAGGAAAGAAGGACCAATGGGCGATGCTATACTGGACTTGGCTTGTGCCATTATAGCATTATCCATTGCCTGACTCGAACACAAGTAACCAGATGGACTTTCAAATAAAGGCTAAGTAATAAATACTAGCTTAAATAAACAACTATTGATTCCAAAGTAGGGAACCATTCCAAATAAATCACCATAAAGATGAACTAAATCCAACCACACATAATAAAGTCGTTCCAACATTCCCAAGAAATAATTGATCAATTTCCATATCACATTTGTTCACAAAGGAATCAATTCCAAACAATAAAGTGTTCCACGATGTTAACTTAAGTCCACTAGAATAGTAATTCGAGCCTAGACCACGCTTGACTCTCAAAATAACTAAAAATAGAAACTTTCCTGAACAGCCATCATGGGCGGTCGCCCAAAACCTCCATGGGCGGTCGCCCAAAACCATTGCCTAATCACCAAACCAACTGATGACCTGGGCGGTCGCCCAAAACCATCATGGGCGGTCACCCAAAACCATTGGCACAACCCAAAATCAACTGATGGCCTGGGCGGTCGCCCAAGACCCCTGTTCTGCCGGAAATCGGTAGGGATGAACTGGGTTCTCCCATTTTCTTACCAAAACACAACTCAACCAAAAATCAAACCTTCCAACTAGTATAACAATGTACCAAAACAACTTATAAGTCTAAAATGACTCATATAACATCATCTAGACTACCCAATTCAAGAGATGATTCAAACATCAAAATTTCACAAAAAAAAAAATGGATAAAATGCAAATCAATTCCAAATCAACCCAAGAAGCAATATATAACAACTAGAGCATCAAATGAGCTAAGGATGATTTTTTTTTTGCATAAATGGGGGAAAAGTAACTTACTTGGAATTTATGAAAGATGACGGAATTCGAAATTTCTTAGCTCTACACGATCCTATCGACGATCTAAACATTTTCATAAAATGAGCAATAAGAAATAGAGAGAGGAAGATGATCAAAATGAAGAAAAGAGATGGAGCTCTTACCTTTCACCAACAATGGAGAGAGAGAGAGAGAGAGAGAGTGAAATGAGTGTGTGTGTGTGCAGGAGAATTATGAGGGAGAAGGGAGGGAGTAGGGGGAGATATTTTAAAATAGCTTCACTAATAACCCCTCTACTTCTACCATGAACACATAAACCCATTATAACCCTCTTTCAACTAAATCCCCTAACTTTCACACTTAGCACAATATCAAGCCAAATAATTATAAGCATGAAATTTATGAAATATAAAATGCACACATAAATAATAAATTAATTAAATAAATAAATAATTAAATATTTACTACCAAGAAAATAGAGACGGGTTTTCGGGTCGCGACATTCACTCCACCTAGAAGAAAATTCGACCCGAATTTTAAAAATACTTACCCGAATTAAATAGCCACGGGTACTTCCTCTCTATCTCTTCTCGGAGCTCCCACGTTGACTCTTCAACATTGTGATTCCTCCATAGCACCCTAACTAACTCTATTCTTTTATTCCTCAGCTCTTAGACTTTGGTATCAAGAATCCGAACCGGTTGTTCCTCGTATGACATGTCAGGTTCTATATCCTCAGGTACCCTCGGTAACACGTGAGATGGATCGTGCAGATACTTCCGAAGCATAAAAACATGGAAGACGTTATGCAACCAGTCTAAAGAAGATGGCAACGCCAGTCGATAAGCAAGAAGCCCCACTTTTTCCAAAATCTCAAACGGTCCTATAAATCTCGGAGCCAATTTACCCTTCTTCCCGAACCTTCGAATACCCACTTTCGGAGATACTTTCAAGAATACAAAGTCCCCGGTCTGAAAATTAAGATCCCGTCTTCGATGATCAGCATAGCTCTTCTGTCTACTCTGGGCCGTCTTCAATCGATCCCGAATAATCCTGACTTTCTCAACTGAATCCTGAACCAAATCAATACCCCATATCTTCGCTTCACCGATCTCATCCCAACAGATAGGTGATCGACACTTTCTTCCATACAAAGCCTCATAAGGAGCCATCTCGATGCTGGCCTGATAACTGTTATTATAGGAAAATTCCACTAAAGGTAAATGCGTATCCCAAGAATCAGAAAAGTCTACCGAACAAGCTCGTAGCATATCCTCTAGAATCTGAATAGTTCTCTCGGATTGACCGTCAGTCTAAGGGTGAAAATCTGTACTGAATCTCAAATCTGTACCCAAAGCTGCCTGTAATGCTTTCCAGAATCTGGAAGTAAACCGCGGATCACGATCTGATACAATGCTAACCGGAACCCCATGTAACTTCACAATCTCATTAATATAAAGGGTCGCAAGCTTTTCCATCGAGTATCTAATGTCAATCAGTAAGAAATGAGCAGACTTGGTCAGTCTATCCACGATTACCCAAACACTGTCATACTTCCTACGGGTACGAGGCAGTCCCGTACCAAAATCCATAGTCACATGTTCCCATTTCCAATCCGAAATCTCCAATGGCTGAAGTAGTCCTGCGGGTCTCTGATGCTCAGCTTTGACCTGCTGACAAGTTAAACACTTCGATACATACTCAGCTATTTCCCTCTTCATGTTGTTCCACCAGAAATGTCACACGATATCATATTGGACATAAGTCATGGTCCACGTCAACTTATGTTGTCCAATGCTTTCTCGATCTCGAGTAGATTGATATGAGAAAATAACATTGAATGCTTCAATTCATTTGGGTACGGCCGTACACTATTATCAATCTCACTCATCGAGTGGCCAAGCAGATATCTCTCTTGAGAGAGGGACAAATCCCATCTTGACTTATCATTCTTCCCTACAGGAATCCGATTATGCCAATCGTAGCCTTTATAACCACCCGGTTAGGGGTAGCGTTTGAGTACGTCAAACATAATGTTCATCATGTGGAAGACTATGATAATCTCAGGTCTAAGGATAAATGATATAACTATTATGAGATTTAATTATGACATTTGACCATGACATAAATCTCATAACGGTTCTATCCAGTACTTGTTCTCCAACATGTACCCATAAGTTTAATCCGCATTCTATGCGCTATAATCATCATATGATTATCCATTAAACTCATGCTAGCCCTTCATAAGTGCTAGGGACAATGATTATTATAATAAACATGCAAAAGATATAATAATTGGGTTTGTTATCTCTATAACAATGAAGCTATGATATAACGCATAGGCCTTTCTCAAGGGCCTAGGGCATAATATCCAACATCTGTTAGGTTTAGTCTTGTCTCCCCGGTTGATGCCATGTGGTGACCATTCTGAATCCATTGTCAGTTTTCTTAATAAGATTATTATTATTATTGCCTTGTCGAAAGTTTACATAAAAATGTGTGTGAGTCTTTCACTTAAAACAAAAATGTGTCTTAAAAAAATGGAGATCAAGTGTTCTTAAAATAAAAAGATCGAGTTCTTACTAAAAGGCTAGTCCGCTAATGAAGTGTTCTTCTCAAATTCCGGTTATAATTTCACCTTGAGGTTTAATATGCTAAAGTCCTTCATGGTTCTGTCCATTGGAAACATTGACCGAGGAACCCGCATCTGAGTTGGCGTCCGAGACAACCATCCACATGAACAACAAGATCAAAAGGTTGGAACACTGTCCACAAGGAGAGGCCCGTATTTCGGAAGCCCAAAAGCGGCTACATCAAATTGAGATCCGTAACTTCGTCGAGTGCCATGCACGAAGGCTACACACCTTGAAAGGAAATGTCGCGACCCCGGACCCCGCGGGCCCGAGACCGCGATCTGGACGTCGACTCTAAAACCGAAACTGTGAAATACTGAAGTTAAAAATTCCATTTGATACCAAAAGGTGATGATCAAAAGTTTTACAAACCAAGTTTGATAAAAACCAATTACAACTATCATAAACTTCCACAAGTTTATGCCCAACAAAATACAATTATACAATTCTTAGTGACGTCATTGTTTGGTACAACTATCCCAAAATGGTTACACATTTACATAATGTAAACAAACCTATAACAACCTTCCCCAAAAGAATATATCCACACTCGACGTCCTCTTTTCTCGTGATCAGCGAGACTAATCCTTAGCACCTGGGGGGGGTTTAAGGAAAAACAAAGATAAAAGAAAATGGGGTGAGATAAATCTCAATAAGTTACTAATGCAACTACATGACATGCTATGATGCAATAAGAAATAAACAATAATAATTATCACATAGCACATAGCAATTATCATATATCAGATAGCAGCGGAAATAAACACATAACAAAGGATATAGCCAAGGTTTTCCAAACCGGAACATCCAAATAAAGGATCGCTGCGCAGCTTCAATAATCAACAAATCATCATCTTCATAATAGCATGAAAGCCGAAGAGAAAACCCCGGTACCGGAACCAATAGCCATAAAAGTGTCACAAAGGACAAGGACCATGACACAAAGTCATGCCCGGTAGCTAGATACATTCACAGAGGAATGCTAACTTATCCTTTCCAAGGCCAATCTGGAAAAGGGGAATAGTAAGGGCAAAACAATGGTCAACATTATAATGGACTTGGCCTTAGCATTATAATCCTTCCCATCGCCCGATGCAACAAATATGCCAGCTGGGCTTCCAAATAAACACTAAGTAATAATAATTTAGCATGAATGAACAACTTAAGGTTCCAAAGTAGGGAACCAATCCAATTAAATCACCACAAAGGTAAACCAATACAAATCGCACATCAAAGATGCCCAACATTACCAAAACGGCACTTAAATAAATTTCACATCATATTTATTCACAAAAGAATCAAATCCACACAATAAAGTGTTCCACGGTGTTATCTTAAGTTGATTAGAAGGAATAAACCTAAACTAGTTAAGCCATTAGCCTTAAACCAAGAAAAAAGGTCAAATTCCTGGAACAGGGGGCGGGCGGGCGCCTGGGCATAGGCAGGCGGGCGCTTGAATCAACAGAAGGTCAGGCGCTAGAAAAAGTGGGAGTAGGCGGGCGCCTGGGCAGGGTCAGGCGGGCGCCTGGTCTACGGGCTGGGAAGAATTCCCAGCTGGGTTCTCCATTTCCAAACCAAAAACAACCCAAACTCTTACCATACTAAAATCCACTAGAATCAAGACTTCCCTCAAGCATACTAAGGTACCCAAACAACATTTAACCAAAAAGGGGACCTTATCAACACCATTTATCAACCCATTTCAAGAATCACAACCAACATTCAAGATTTCACCATTTTTAACCAAAAACTCAAATAAATTCCAAACAATTTCAAAACCCAACCAAACTTCAAATATAACACATTAAACATTATCTAAACATGATATGAACATTTTAGCATCAAAATGGGGGAAAAGTAACTTACTTGAATTTTCTCAAAGTTGATGGATTTCAAATATTTTTGATTCTACGCGATCCTATCGACGATCTAAACAATGTTCAAGTTTTAAGAAATGAGAAATAACTAGAAGAAGATGAAGGAAATGAAGAGAGAAGTAAAGGAAGAAAACTTACCCAAAACTTAGAGAGAGAGAGGGGGATGGCTGGGAAATGGAAGAATGGAGAGAGTGAGGGAGAAGGTGAGGGAGGTGAGGGGAATAGGGGAAAATTATTTCAAAAAGTTACAACTAGACCCCCTCCCCATCACTACACACAATTTCTACACTCCCTACTAACTATTAAGACCCAACAATACTACACTAGCACAAATGACTCATTTAAAATGCTAGGCATAAATTATTATAACACATAAATTGCACACATAAATATTTAAATAAATAATAATTTAAACAAATAAACAAGCAAATAAATAAATAAATAATTATTTATTACTAATAAAATAGAGCCTAGATTTCGGGTCGTGACATTCACTCCCCCTTAAAGAAAATTCGACCCGAATTTTAACGAGACTCACCTTAAACAAAAAGCCACGGAAATTTCCTCTCGATCTCATCTCGAAGCTCCCACGTCGACTCCTCGATGTTATGATTCCTCCAAAGGACTCTAACCAACGCAATGCTCTTGCTCCTCAACTCTTGAACTTTAGAATCTAAGATCCGAACCGGTCGTTCCTCATAAGTCAGATCTGGCTCAATATCCTCCGGTATCCTCGGTAACACGTGAGACGGATCATGAACATACTTCCGAAGCATAGAAACGTGAAAAACGTTGTGCAACCGGTCTAAGGATGACGGTAACGCGAGACGATACGCTAGAAGTCCCACCTTTCCCAAAATCTCAAACGGGCCAATAAACCTCGGAGCCAATTTGCCTTTCTTCCCAAATCTACGAATACCCACCTTCGGAGACACTTTCAAGAATACCAAATCACCAATCTGAAAACTAAGATCTCGCCTTCGGTTATCTGCGTAGCTCTTATGTCGACTCTGGGCTGTCTTCAATCGATCTCGGATAACTTTAACTTTCTCAACCGAATCCCGAAGCAAATCAATACCCACGATCTTCGCTTCACCAACCTCATCCCAACAAATAGGCGATCTACACTTTCTTCCATACAAGGCCTCAAACGGTGCCATCTCGATACTAGCCTGATAACTGTTGTTGTAAGAGAATTCCACTAACGGTAAATGTGAATCCCAAGAATCAGAAAAGTCTATCGAACACGCTCGCAACATATCCTCCAAAATCTGAATGGTCCTCTCGGATTGGCCATCGGTCTGAGGATGAAAAGCCGTACTAAATCGCAACTCTGTACCCAAAGCTTCCTGAAACGCCTTCCAGAACCTAGAAGTAAACCTCGGGTCTCGATCTGACACAATGCTAACCAGAACCCCATGCAATCTAACGATCTCATCAATGTAAAGGGTCGCAAGCTTCTCCATCGAATACCTATTGTCAATAGGCAAGAAATGGGCACTCTTGGTCAATCTATCCACTATTACCCAAACACTGTCATACTTCCTACGGGTACGAGGTAGTCCCGTAACGAAATCCATAGTCACATGCTCCCATTTCCACTCGGGAATCTCTAACGGCTGAAGCAATCCCGCGGGTCTCTGATGCTCGGCTTTGACCTGCTGACACGTTAAACACTTCGAAACATATTCCGCTATTTCCCTCTTCATATTAATCCACCAAAATTGTTGCTTCAAATCCTGATACATCTTCGAACTACTCGGATGAATAGTATACCTCGATTTGTGACCCTCATCAAGAACTCTCTGTTTAATTCCATCGACATCCGGAACACACAAACGACCACGGAATGTCAACACTCCACTCGAGCTAATAGAAAAATCCTCGAAATTCTTTTCCTTCAATTTACCTATTATCTTCACCAACTCGGGATCTTCTTTTTGAGCTTCCTTTATTCTCTGAATTAGGGTCGGAGACACCCTAATATTCGCAAAAATAGCCCCATGTCTCGATTCACGAGGAGACCAATCTCGAACATCCTCAAGCATTTTCCACTCTCGAACCATCATCGAAGCCACATAAGACTTTCTACTAATCGCATCGGCTACCACATTCGCCTTCCCCGGATGATAAGAAATCGTACAATCATAATCCTTCAATAATTCCATCCATCGACGCTGTCTGTTGTTCAACTCCTTCTGAGAGAAAAGGTATTTCAAACTCTTGTGATCGGTAAAAATCTCAAACTTCGCCCCATAAAGATAGTGCTTCCATTTGTGCAACGCAAATACAATAGCCGCTAACTCCATATCATGAGTCGGGTAATTCTGTTCACTAGGGGTCAACTTCCTCGAAGCATACGCAATTACTTTCCCATTCTGCATCAACACACAACCCAAACCCTATTTCGAAGCATCACTGTAAATCACTAGGCCATCGTTCCCATTAAGAAAAGTCAAGATCAGTGCGGTAGTTAACCTCTTCTTCAATTCCTCGAAGCTCTTGTCACATTTCTCGGTCCACACAAACGGAACATTCTTCCGGGTCAACTGAGTCATCGGAGTAGCGATCCTCGAAAACCCCTCAATAAATCTTCTATAATAACCGGCTAAACCCAGAAAGCTTCTAATTGATAAATGACTATTTTATAGTCATTTAAGGTCCAAAAATATTATCTTTTTACTTTAATTTAGTAAATATATAGCTTAACTCATCTCATTTTACTTCAATACACGGATAATATGCTTGGTGGTGTAGTTTTGTGATTAATACAGGATTGTGGAGCATAATGATAGCTTTGGGCATGATTTGGAAGGAGGAAGAACAAACAAGTAAAAAGTAAAATAGCTAGACAAAGAAAATTGAAGAATAAGAGAGTTCCAGCAGGTGCTCGGCCGAGCACCTCCCTTGACTCGGCTGAGCATGAGCATCAGAAGGCAAAGTTAAAATTTTCAAAGGCTTGCTCGGCCGAGCACCTTCCTTGACTCGGCCGAGCACCCCTGTTTCAGCAAAAAGGTGCCTTTTCAATTGGGACCTCTTCAAGAAGTTATCCGGGAAAAGTCACCTCTCTTTACCCCAAAGCCTATATAAGAAGACTTCTACATCAGATTTTATCATCCGGGAAGGATCCAGAAATTGTTGTAACATTACTCTAGTAAAATTTAGTCTCACAATATTATTATTTTACATCTTTTTTTTTTTGGTGTTCTTGAGGAAAGGCAATACATATTCTTACAGAATTATTTGCAGCCCTTATTTCTTTCATCAATACAAGACTAAGTTTTCTTCTTCTCTTATCTTTATATTGCTTTACTTAAATCTTGTTTATCTTGTTTTATAATGGCTTGTGAGTAATCCTCCCTTTTTCTTGGGGTTGGAAACTCAGCATCATTTGTTCATCACTTTAATTTATGTTCATCTTATTTCTATTCTCTTCATCTTAAAATAATCTCTTTGTATTATACTAAAACGCCTACAACCATGATGACGTCCATGATTTGTGTGAATCACAGTTAATCGAGAGAAGGACCTAGCGGTGAATCTCCATTAACGGAACCATACAAAGTGACTGGGTTTCTATTAATCACGAGAGTAGATTAATGGCCTAGGGATGTCCTTGAGTGGAAGTATGCCGATTTTCATAAAGAAAACTTAATGGATTCTTACTAATTATGGTCAGCTAGAGATAAGCCGGAATGCCCGTTTGTGACAGGGCGGGGACAACATAAACGGATTTCTCAAACAGTTAGGGCATAATTAGTATGAGAATACAAACGCTACTTGCTTGATCGTGAGAAGTAGTGTAGGCCAAGCATACCATCCTTGATTTAAAATGAAACTTTAAACTAAAAGAGCATGATTACTTGATGAACATTTGATTGTTTGAGTCCCAATCCCAGGAAGTATTTCTTCATAAGAGTTTTCAATTCAAAATTAGAGTATTGTGCAATATATTTCTAGTTCAGTGACAAAATAATTTAAGCCCCCAATCACACTTTTTACTATTCTTTCATCAAATCAAACATTTTCTAAAGTAACGTTTTCTCCGTGGGATCGACCCGTACTTGCACATTACTATACTATCAATAACCCGTGCACTTGCGGTATTTATAACTAAGCCTCGTTTAGGGCCTAACAAGTTTTTGGCGCCGTTGCCGGGGACAACGGTTTACTTTCTGAATTTTTTTTTGCTTTGTGTTTTTAAGTCTTTAGTTTTAATTTTATTTATTTTTATTATTTAACATCCCTTCGAAGGATTTGTGTCTTTGAATTTTTATTTTTTTTTCTTTAGGTACTCTCGAAGTATATGAAAAGAGCCCGGACCATACTTGAAGAGTTTGATCCGGAACTTGAAAGAACCTTTCACGAAAGGTTAAGAAGACTTAGAGAAGTGCTAGAAGGAAACATGGCACAGAACGAAGAAGGATTCCGCCACCACCGCCACCATTCTAGTCGGTACCTCTTTTTCTCCCTCTCCTCTAATTATTCTTGTCCCAATTTTTCATTTCTCCTTTTTAAAAACATTAGGGACAATGTTTCATTTAAGTGTGGGGGGTAGTATCTGTCTTTTTAATTTCTTTTCTTTTTAAATTTCTTCTCTCATTTTTAGTTTTTAGTATTTTTACTATGTTTAATTATTTCTAGCAGTTTTAATGTTTTTCTCTTCAAAAAGAAAATGTAAGGGCTATGTTCCCGATATTTCAATTCAAAAAAAAAATAAATTTTGCCAATGCTCCCGTTGATGAGAATGTTATCTTTATTATCATTTGCCTAAGTAAAACTTTTTCCTTCTAACTTTTACTTCTTAAGAAATTTGATAATAACAACATAGGATTGTATTGGATTATAAATGGAAAACTTTCAAAATTAATATGAACTTTTAAATCTTATTGAATAGAAGCATTACATTATTAATGAGTTTGTGGGCATTAAGTTTGGATACAACATACTTGTGAAACTTTTAAAACATTTTTGTATATGCATCTCAAAAACTTTCATTTCTACTCTTTTTCAAAGGTTTTTCATCCTTGTTATGCTTATGAATCACAAAAATTTTCGCTTTAATCCATCTTTCCATTCCCACTTTTAAGAGGCTAATTAATCAATTTATTCTTCTTTTGATTGTCCATTCAAATATCTAAATGAATATATCATTATAGAGTGTGACAATTTAGAAGCAAGAAACTCAATTGCCACGTCTAATTAATCAAATCTCGAACCTTATTCCACTATCATCCTCCGCCTTTCATCAATTTTTATGATTCAAAATGCATAACGACATATGGACATCTTTGTTAAAGAATAAAGATCATAGTTTAAGAAATGTATATTCAAGCATGAAAAATTTATTCACAAAGCACTCTAAAAGAGTGAATATAATTCTTAATTCATACTTATGCCCCACAAATTCATTTGGTTATCTCTATATGCTCTTATTCAATGGAATTTATTCATGTTATATTAACATTCAAACTTTTCTCTTTACTTTTCAATATTATCCTACATTCTTCTTCACAAATTTCTTGAGACGGAAAATTTAGAACAAAAGGATTTTATGAGGGCAGTATTATATAACAATATTCCAAGGGAGCATTGATGACCTTCTTTATTTTTCTTACTATTGTCATTTACACCCCTCTCTTTTCAAATGTTTAAACTTGCTCGAGGACAAGCAAGATCTAAGTGTGGGGGAGTTGATAAATGACTATTTTATAGTCATTTAAGGTCCAAAAATATTATCTTTTTACTTTAATTTAGTAAATATATAGCTTAACTCATCTCATTTTACTTCAATACACGGATAATATGCTTGGTGGTGTAGTTTTGTGATTAATACAGGATTGTGGAGCATAATGATAGCTTTGGGCATGATTTGGAAGGAGGAAGAACAAACAAGTAAAAAGTAAAATAGCTAGACAAAGAAAATTGAAGAATAAGAGAGTTCCAGCAGGTGCTCGGCCGAGCACCTCCCTTGACTCGGCCGAGCATGAGCATCAGAAGGCAAAGTTAAAATTTTCAAAGGCTTGCTCGGCCGAGCACCTTCCTTGACTCGGCCGAGCACCCCCTGTTTCAGCAAAAAGGTGCCTTTTCAATTGGGACCTCTTCAAGAAGTTATCCGGGAAAAGTCACCTCTCTTTACCCCAAAGCCTATATAAGAAGACTTCTACATCAGATTTTATCATCCGGGAAGGATCCAGAAATTGTTGTAACATTACTCTAGTAAAATTTAGTCTCACAATATTATTATTTTACATCTTTTTTTTTTTGGTGTTCTTGAGGAAAGGCAATACATATTCTTACAGAATTATTTGCAGCCCTTATTTCTTTCATCAATACAAGACTAAGTTTTCTTCTTCTCTTATCTTTATATTGCTTTACTTAAATCTTGTTTATCTTGTTTTATAATGGCTTGTGAGTAATCCTCCCTTTTTCTTGGGGTTGGAAACTCAGCATCATTTGTTCATTACTTTAATTCATGTTCATCTTATTTCTATTCTCTTCATCTTAAAATAATCTCTTTGTATTATACTAAAACGCCTACAACCATGATGACGTCCATGATTTGTGTGAATCCCAGTTAATCGAGAGAAGGACCTAGCGGTGAATCTCCATTAACGGAACCATACAAAGTGACTGGGTTTCTATTAATCACGAGAGTAGATTAATGGCCTTAGGATGTCCTTGAGTGGAAGTATGCCGATTTTCATAAAGAAAACTTAATGGATTCTTACTAATTATGGTCAGCTAGAGATAAGCCGGAATGCCCGTTTGTGACAGGGCGGGGACAACATAAACGGATTTCTCAAACAGTTAGGGCATAATTAGTATGAGAATACAAACGCTACTTGCTTGATCGTGAGAAGTAGTGTAGGCCAAGCATACCATCCTTGATTTAAAATGAAACTTTAAACTAAAAGAGCATGATTACTTGATGAACATTTGATTGTTTGAGTCCCAATCCCAGGAAGTATTTCTTCATAAGAGTTTTCAATTCAAAATTAGAGTATTGTGCAATATATTTCTAGTTCAGTGACAAAATAATTTAACCCCCCAATCACACTTTTTACTAGTCTTTCATCAAAGCAAACATTTTCTAAAGTAACGTTTTCTCCGTGGGATCGACCCGTACTTGCACATTACTATACTATCAATAACCCGTGCACTTGCGGTATTTATAACTAAGCCTCGTTTAGGGCCTAACACTAATCTCTGTCACTGATTCGGGTCTCTTCCAATCCACTATAGCTTCAATCTTCGAAGGATCCACAGAAATCCCATCTTTCGAAATAACATGCCCCAGAAATGAAACCTTCTCGAGCCAAAATTCGCATTTACTAAACTTCGCAAACAATTTCTCCCTCGCAAGAACGGATAAAACTGTCCTCAAATGCTGCTCGTGCTCCTCTCGAGACTTTGAATAAACAAGAAAGTCGTCGATGAAGACTACCACGAACGAATCAAGATAGGGATGGAAAATTCGGTTCATCAAATCCATAAATACGGCCGGCGCGTTAGTCAACCCAAACGGCATAACCAAGAACTCGTAATGACCATACCGAGTGCGAAAAGCAGTCTTCGGAATATCCTCCGATCGAACCTTCAACTGATGGTACCCACTCCTCAAATCAAGCTTAGAAAACACAACGGACCCTTGAAGCTGATCAAATAAATCATCGATGTGCGGTAGAGGGTATTTATTCTTCACCGTTACCTGATTCAACTTCCGGTAATCTATACACAATCTCAACGAACCATCTTTCTTCCGCACAAACAAAACCGGTGCTCCCCACGGGGAAACACTAGGGCGGATAAACCCTCGATCAAGCAACTCTTGTAACTGAACCTTCAATTCCTTCAACTCTGCGGGAGCTAACCTATAAGGCGCTTTCGAAATTGGATCCGTACCCGGCAAAAGATCTATACAAAACTCAATCTCACGATCGGGCGGCATATCATACTCGGTAAAGAAAACATCGGGAAATTCCCGAACTACCCGAACACTAACCAGACTAGGGGATTCTTTCCTAGTATCAAGAACACTAGCCAAATACCCCTCACAACCACTATGCAATAATTTTCTCGCTTTCAAATAAGAAATTAAGCGAACCCTTCTACTCAGAGGACTAGCCTCAAACACAAATTTAGGCACATCGGGAATAGAAAAAGTAACAGTTTTCTTACGGCAATCAACGGAAGCATGAAACTTGCTCAACCAATCCATACCCAAAATGACATCAAAGTCTTGGATAGGAAGAACTACCAAATCCGCACAAAGGACTCGACCACAAATAACCACATCACAAGCACGAAAGACTCGATCAGAAATCAAGCATTCTCCTATAGGGGTCGACACCTCTAGCACGTACGGTAAAGACTCGAATGCAGCATTTAACATGGAAGCAAATTGCACAGAAATGTATGAATGAGATGATCCTGGATCTACTAACGCTCGTGCGCTCACATTAGACACAGAAACAATACCTCCAATAACGCATGGATCATCGGTAGCTTGTTGTTGATTCATGGCATAAACCTTTCCTTGAACTTTGGGCTTCCCAGCGGCATCCCTTTTCTGACCCTGATTAGTACCAACCCCAGGCCCGGATGACTGTCCTCGGTGCCGCGTGCAATCTCTCGCAAAGTGCCCCATTTCACCACAATTGGTACACTTGCCTTGCTTTTTCCAACACCTATCCTCCGCATGGCCTACCTTCTGACAAAAGGTACAAGGCTTCCTAATTTGGCTCCCTTGGTTCCCGGAAGTGGTACCCGGGTTCCTTGGGATCGGTTGCCCTCGGGACTGAGATTGTCCCCTAAAGTTACCTCGACTATCAATCCTTGGTTGTGACTTGCTCTGTGCTCCTTGCTTACTCGGGTTGGCCACCTCGGTCTTCCTCTTATGTTCCCCAATATCTTGCTCTATCAAATAGGCTCGGTCCACCGCATCTTGAAAGGTCACAATCCGTTGAGCAATAAGTTGAGTACGGATGGAGGTCTTCAATCCCCGAATAAATCTCATAGCTTTTTGTTCCTCGGTCCTCACCAAATAGTCGCAATACCGAGCTAATTCTATGAACTTCGCCAAGTATTGTGCTATAGACAACACACCTTGCTCTAGGTTGAGTAGCTCGATCTCCTTTCGGTTTTGATCAACAACCGGAATGAAATGCTCCTTGAATTTGCGCACAAACAACTCCCACGCATACACCGTGTGAGTATCATCCCAAGTAGCTTTAACACCCTTCCACCAATGCTCGGCGGCTCCCACAAGCTTGTAAGCCGCGAACCGGACCTTGTCCTCATCCAAGCAACCAAATACATCATAAATCTTCTCATTCGACTCAATCCACAACTCAGCTTTCCGAACATCGGGTTCCCCATTGAATTCAACCGGTTTCAACTTCAGAAATTGCTTCAATCCATAGCGGGGTGGTGCTTGTTCTACCCTCGGACCTTGATCATGTATGGCCTTCATGGCCGCCTCGAACATGCCTTGAAACATGGCACGGGCTTCTTCCCTCATATCATTCTGATTCTGTGCCCCACTAGTACTTCCTCTGTTTCTTCTTCCAGACATTGAGAACAATTACCTGCATAAAACATCAACCGTTAATCACTCCGCACACTACTACCCACCTAGGTCATACTAATCCACCTAGACTTATACTTAGAGCTAATGCCATGGCTCTGATACCAACTGTCGCGACCCCGGACCCCGCGGGCCCGAGACCGCGATCTGGACGTCGACTCTAAAACCGAAACTGTGAAATACTGAAGTTAAAAATTCCATTTGATACCAAAAGGTGATGATCAAAAGTTTTACAAACCAAGTTTGATAAAAACCAATTACAACTATCATAAACTTCCACAAGTTTATGCCCAACAAAATACAATTATACAATTCTTAGTGACGTCATTGTTTGGTACAACTATCCCAAAATGGTTACACATTTACATAATGTAAACCAACCTATAACAACCTTCCCCAAAAGAATATATCCACACTCGACGTCCTCTTTTCTCGTGATCAGCGAGACTAATCCTTAGCACCTGGGGGGGGGGGGTTAAGGAAAAACAAAGATAAAAGAAAAGGGGGTGAGATAAATCTCAATAAGTTACTAATGCAACTATATGACATTCTATGATGCAATACGTAATAAACAATAATAATTATCACATAGCACATAGCAATTATCATATATCAGATAGCAGCGGAAATAAACACATAACAAAGGATATAGCCAAGGTTTTCCAAACCGGAACATCCAAATAAAGGATCGCTGCGCAGCTTCAATAATCAACAAATCATCATCTTCATAATAGAATGAAAGCCGAAGAGAAAACCCCGGTACCGGAAATAATAACCATAAAAGTGTCACAAAGGACAAGGACCATGACACAAAGTCATGCCCGGTAGCTAGATACATTCACAGAGGAACGCTAACTTATCCTTTCCAAGGCCAATCTGGAAAAGGGGTATAGTAAGGGCAAAACAATGGTCAACATTATAATGGACTTGGCCTTGCCATTATAATCCTTCCCATCGCCCGATGCAACAAATATGCCAGCTCGGCTTCCAAATAAACGCTAAGTAATAATAATTTAGCATGAATGAACAACTTAAGGTTCCAAAGTAGGGAACCAATCCAATTAAATCACCACAAAGGTAAACCAATACAAATCCCACATCAAAGATGCCCAACATTACCAAAACGGCACTTAAATAAATTTCACATCATATTTATTCACAAAAGAATCAAATCCACACAATAAAGTGTTCCACGGTGTTATCTTAAGTTGATTAGAAGGAATAAACCTAAACTAGTTAAGCCATTAGCCTTAAACCAAGAAAAAAGGTCAAATTCCTGGAACAGGGGGCGGGCGGGCGCCTGGGCATAGGCAGGCGGGCGCTTGAATCAACAGAAGGTCAGGCGCTAGAAAAAGTGGGAGTAGGCGGGCGCCTGGGCAGGGTCAGGCGGGCGCCTGGTCTACGGGCTGGGAAGAATTCCCAGCTGGGTTCTCCATTTCCAAACCAAAAACAACCCAAACTCTTACCATACTAAAATCCACTAGAATCAAGACTTCCCTCAAGCATACTAAGGTACCCAAACAACATTTAACCAAAAAGGGGACCTTATCAACACCATTTATCAACCCATTTCAAGAATCACAACCAACATTCAAGATTTCACCATTTTTAACCAAAAACTCAAATAAATTCCAAACAATTTCAAAACCCAACCAAACTTCAAATATAACACATTAAACATTATCTAAACATGATATGAACATTTTAGCATCAAAATGGGGGAAAAGTAACTTACTTGAATTTTCTCAAAGTTGATGGATTTCAAATATTTTTGATTCTACGCGATCCTATCGACGATCTAAACAATGTTCAAGTTTTAAGAAATGAGAAATAACTAGAAGAAGATGAAGGAAATGAAGAGAGAAGTAAAGGAAGAAAACTTACCCAAAACTTAGAGAGAGAGAGGGGATGGCTGGGAAATGGAAGAATGGAGAGAGTGAGGGAGAAGGTGAGGGAGGTGAGGGGAATAGGGGAAAATTATTTCAAAAAGTTACAACTAGTGTTGGGTTTCGATCAAACATGCGCAGCGGAATTTAGCATTTAAAATTTTGAAACCCAAGCCATGGATCCGTTCATATGATTAAATCAAATACAACATAAGAATAAAGGAATAAACTAACCCTTGATGGCTATCAAATTCTCTTGGTCTTTGGTGGAGAAACTTGAAGACTTGATCACGATCACAAAGCTTGAACACGAACTTTGAAGATGATGATTTTCACCCTCTAGCGGTATCCACACTTCGAACGAATATCAAAGGAGCTTCTTTGATCTTGGTTGCTAGACCAAATTGTGAAACACTTTTGCACAATCAAAAGAACTATATGAAATTTATTTTGTGTATTATTTTGTTCCTCAACCAAGAATGTCTTGGAACAAAATAAACCCTCTCTCAAACTCTTTGAGACTCACAAAATCATTGGCTTTGAGTGCTGGCCGAATTTGGTCTTTTATACACAAGTGTGACCTATTCCAAATAGGAAACTTGTGTCAAAATCCGTCCAAAATTCGTTTCCTAATCAAATTAGGAATCTGCCACCCGACATCACTGTGCGGCCGCCTAAAACCATCTGTGCGGTCGCACAACATTCTGAAACAAAACTGGTACAAAACTGAGATAAGTGTGCGGCCGCCCAATCCATTATGCGCGGTCGCCCACTTCTCAGAAAGTCCAGAATTTCCAAAATTCCAATGTAGTCCTTTTTAAAGATTCGTTCTATTGTGTGTGACCCTCTAGGATTATACTAAGTTGGCAATGAGCTCAAACATGATCCCATAAGATATGATTAGGTTCTAGCAAACCGTCATACCTACCCAAATAGTATAACTAGATACAAGTTCGCATTCCTTTAGAATATGTCACAATCCCTTTGTCCACGATGTCATTGAACACAAGTCATGGTCAAACAGTCAACTTGTTTTGTTCAATACTTTCTCGATTCCGAATATGTTGATAATTCAAATGCTATTGATCCAATCAATCCATTTGAGTCCGGCCGAACATTTCATCAACATCATTCCTACGAGTGGCCTAAGTTTGACATCTCTCCGAGGAGGGACAAATTCATTTAGCTTATTATTCTTCCCTACGTGAATCCGATTATGCCAATCATACCCTTTATAACTTCCCGGTTAAAGGTAGCGTTTGAATATGTCAAACATAATGTTCATCAAGTGGAAGACTATAATAACTTCATGTCTAAGGATTCAAATGACATAACTAACATGAGATATATGTTTGACATGGACCATGACATAAATCTCATACAGCGGGTCATGTCCAGTACCTTGTTCCAAACAAGTACCCATAAATCTAACATGATCATCGCATGATCATTTAGCCTTTATACTAGTGCTTAACAAGTACTAGGGACGGAGATTATTATAAGTAAACATAAACAACAATAATAATCAAAACATCTCTTTATTGATATGAAATAAATGATAACAATTACAACGTTTATTAAACGTGCCTAGGGCACCACTACCAACAATCTCCCACTTGCCCTAGGCCCAATCTCCCATGTATCTAATACCCATGGACCTAACATGACCATCATGTTTAGCTTGTGGAAGTCCCTTTGTTAGCGGGTCCGCAACATTGTCATCAGTAGGTACTCTGCATATATTTACGTCTCCCCTATCAACGATCTCTCGAATGATATGAAAACGCCTAAGTATGTGTTTGGATTTCTGATGTGCTCTTGGTTCCTTTGCTTGAGCAATAGCACCATTATTATCACAATAAAGGTCTATTGGATTAGCAATACTAGGAACCACTTCAAGTTCAGTTATGAACTTCTTAATCCAAACAGCTTCCTTTGCAGCATCCGATGCAGCAATATACTCAGCTTCTGTTGTAGAATCAGCGGTTGTACTTTGCTTGGAACTCTTCCAGCTTACAGCTCCACCATTTAACATAAACACAAAACCCGATTGCGATCGGCTATCATCATTGTCGGTTTGGAAGCTTGCATCCGTGTAAGCATTTACAACGAGATCATCTTCCATTCCTCCATAGACCAAAAACGAGTCTTTAGTTCTTCTTAAGTACTTAAGAATCGCTTTTACAGCTATCCAGTGATTTTCGCCAGGGTCGGATTGATATCTACTTGTCATGCTCAAAGCATAAGATACATCCGGCCTAATACAAATCATGGCATACATGATGGACCCAATTGCCGAAGCATATGGAACATCATTCATTTTCTCACGCTCATCTTTTGTCTTAGGACATTGAGTCTTGCTTAGAGAAACTCCATGTAACACGGGCAAGGTGCCTCTCTTAGAATTTTCCATACGGAATCTTCTAATGACCTTGTCAATGTATGTACTTTGACTTAAACCAAGTAGCCTCCTTGATCTATCTCTATAGATCTTAATGCCAAGAATATATGCGGCTTCACCCATATCTTTCATTGCAAAACACTTTCCTAACCAAGTCTTCACAGACTGAAGTGTAGGAATGTCGTTTCCAATGAGCAATATGTCATCCACGTATAAAATAAGGAATAGCACTATGCTCCCACTAATCTTCTTGTATACACAAGGCTCATCTTCGTTCTTGATGAAACCAAACTCTTTGACCGATTCATCAAAACGGAGATTCCAACTCCTTGAAGCTTGCTTCAATCCATAGATGGATCTTTGCAATTTGCATACCTTAGAATCTTGTTCAAAACCTTCTGGTTGTGTCATATACACATCCTCTTGGAGTTTTCCATTCAGGAAAGCGGTTTTGACGTCCATCTGCCATATTTCATAGTCATGATATGCGGCAATGGCAAGCAAAATTCTTATAGACTTGATCATTGCTACGGGTGAAAAGGTCTCATCATAGTCAATACCATGAACTTGCCTATAACCCTTCGCTACAAGCCTAGCTTTGTAAGTATGCACCTTCCCATCCATGTCAGTCTTCTTCTTGAAGACCCATTTGCATCCTATGGTTTTTACACCTTCGGGCGCATCAATCAAATTCCAAACTTGATTGTCTTGCATGGATTGCAATTCGGATTCCATGGCTCCAAGCCACTTGTCCGAATCAGGAGAAGACATCGCCTCTTGGTAGGTTGATGGTTCATCATTCTACATTATTTCTACCTCATTATTATCCGTTACGAGAAATCCATATCTCTCGGGCTCGGATCGTAACCTACTAGATCTGCGAGATGCTTGTGTATTTTGAACAGGTTCCACAACTCCTTGTGGTTCTTGTTCTTGTTCCACTATTGGTTCAATGTTATTTTCTGGGTCTCGAATTTCTTCAAGATTTATTTTACTCCCACTGATTTCTTTGGAGAGAAACTCTTTCTCTAGAAAGACACCAGTTCGGGCAACAAACACTTTGTTGTCCTCTCGGTTGTAAAAGTAATATCCTTTAGTTTCCTTAGGATATCCCACGAAAATACATTTATCAGATTTGTGTGCTAGTTTGTCAGAGATAAGTCTCTTAACATAAACTTCGCAACCCCAAATCCTCATGAAAGATAAACTAGGTTTCTTTCCACTCCACATCTCATATGGAGTCTTTGGAACCGATTTAGTTGGAACTTGATTTAGTGTGAAAGCAGCGGTTTCTAGGAGTAACCCAAAAGGATATTGGAAGATCAACTTGACTCATCATTGATCGAACCATGTCTAACAAAGTCCGATTTCTCCTCTCAGACACACCATTCCATTGTGGTGTTCCGGGCGGAGTCAATTGTGAAACTATTCCACAATTCTTTAGATGATCGTCAAATTCTTGACTTAAGTATTCACCACCTCGATCTGATCGAAGTGCCTTTATACTTTTGCCAAGTTGTTTTTCTACTTCATTTTGAAATATTCTAAATATCTCAAATGCTTCACTTTTATGTTTCATTAGGTAAACATACCCAAATCTACTATAATCATCAGTGAAGGTTATGAAGTATTGAAATCCTCCCCTAGCATTGCTACTTAATGGTCCGCATACATCGGAATGTATCAACCCCAATAAGTCGCTTGCCCTTTCACCCAACTTGGTAAAGGTGTCTTAGTCATTTTTCCAAGAAGACACGACTCACAAGTATCATATGACTCTAAGTCACATGAACCCAAAAGTCCGTCCCCATGGAGTTTTGAGATACGCTTCTCATTAATATGACCAAGACGGCAATGCCACAAATAAGTATGATTTACATCATTAGGTTTAGATTTCTTATTTACATGATAGACATTATTTTCATTCTTGACAGGCCATTAAATGAATTAGCAATACCATAAAGCACATCATTTAAATAAATAGAAAATTTCTTATTCTCAATAAGAAACTTAAAACCTTCATTATCCAAACAAGAAATTGAAATAATATTTCTGCTTAAATCCGGAACATAATAACAATTGTTCCAAACAAGAATTAATCCGGAAGGTAAAGTGACTTCATAAGTCCCTACGGCTAATGCAGCAACTCTTGCTCCATTCCCCACGCGTAGATCTACTTCACCTTCTTTAAGCAGTCTCCTATTCTTTAGTCCCTGCACATTTAGACAAATGTGAGAACCACATCCGGTATCCAATACCCAAGAATCAGTGGTAGAAAGGAGAATATCTATCATATAGATACCTGAAGTCGACGCAGCCTTGCTGCTCTTCTTCTTCTTTTGCTCTTCCAAGAAAGCCTTGCAATTACGTTTCCAATGACCAATTTCTTGACAATGGAAACAGATTGCATCCTTTTGTGAATCGGGTTTTGCCTCAGAAGCCTTGGCAACCTTTGCCTTGCTTATCTTGGGTTTGACAACTTTTGCCTTACCCTTGCCTTTGGCACCAGGCTTCTTCCCATCATGAACCAAGAGCACGGGAGAACCTTTCTCCACAATTTTCATCTCTGCAGTTTTGAGCATCCCATGCAACTCAGAGAGATTCTTATCCATTCTATGCATGTTATAATTCATTACAAACTGATTATAACTTTTAGGCAATGGATTAAGAATGAGATCCGTGGCTAGCTCCAATGGGATTGGATAGCCAAGTTTCTCAAGGTGCTCTACATAACCTTTCATTTTAAGAAAGTGAGGACTCACTTGTTGCCCTTCATTCATTTTACTAGTAGTGAATGCAACAATGGTCTTGTACCTTTCTTGCCTAGCTTGCTCTTGAAACATGGTTCTCAACTCCACGCCTATCTCATAGGCTTCCAAATGTTCCAAACTTTGTTGGAGTTTTGAACACATAGCAGCAAGCATGAGACAACTTACATCTCTAGAATCATTACGATGTTTCTTGTAATTGTCTCTTTCTACCCTAGGGGCAGTAGGCGATGGTTCAGCGGGGAGAGGCCCATCGAGAATGTACAACTTATCTTCTTGCCTAAGAACGATTCTTATGCTGCGGATCCAATCCATAAAGTTTGTACCATTCTCTTCGAGCTTATCCTTCTCAAGGATCGATCGCAACGACATTGATTGAGTGTTATTAGTCATTATCTACAAATATGCAAAAATTTCCAAAATTTAATAAGTACCGGTTTTCATTAAAGAGATAAATAATGTATTTTTCAAACAAAATACTCCACTAAATTATATAACCTTCATATACATCCAATGTATAATATAATTCAAATGGGTTAAGATCCAACTTTAATTTAATTTCAAGTCCGCTAAGGCGGATTACACAAAATCAAATTAATTAGGTAGACAACTCTTGTCAATCATATCTCATATGACTCTTAGTTCCTTTTATGAGATTCTTTAAGAAATCCAATTTCAAAAGGCATGTTAAACCTCATCTTTGCCTAGGCCCAAAACTGTTTTGACGCCCAATTAAGTCTAACCATTTTAAACGCACAGTTAATGTGTCCCGCTAGGGCGTGCCCACACTATCTATCTTGCTCATACATAAACAATTAATGCACCTCGCTAGGGCGAATCTACATTAAAATCACTCATGTACTAACAAGTGTTTTAATCATGGCATGGCAATAAAAGACTTAAAACTTTCTTTGAAGGTTCATCACATATAGCATATAACACATTTATGAGCACATAATATAAACATGTTACACATCAAGTTTAGCCACTAAATTAATCTTCATTAATTTAAGCATGATATTTATGTGTCATTAGTTTCTCTATAATTATGAGGATGAGACTATTTCAACTTCGGTTATTATTCCAAATCAAGACAACAAGAAGTGCGGTCGAACTAAGCCATTAGGCAACCACAATCCCGCACTAATTCAAGAAACCAAGAAAGTAGTCCATGTGGCCGAAAACTAAGCAATAGATGGTCTCGATGAACGTAGGCCAATTGCATTCACAATTCCACATGGATCTCCAAACTTTGAATCAAGAACTTTGTTTCTCAATTTTAGCAATTATGAACTCTTCATAATTCTAACTTCGTTTCATCTTTGAAACTTTGATTGCGATCAAGTTTGGGAAACACAATCTCGATGAACGCAGATTAGCCATCCAAACCTTGAACCAATCTTAGAATCACAAGACTGAAACAAATAGGAAAATCAAACCCCAAGATCCACACACAACCAACTACCCAAAACCCATTCCAGATCAGCAAGTCTGGACTGGTTCTGTTACTGGTTTTGTCGAACCTCTCGAAAATTCCAAATTCTGATTTTTAACCAAAAATCAGACAATCTGATCCTTATGTGCGGCCGCCCAAAAATCACTGTGCGGTCGCCCAAACATGTGCGGTCGCCAAGTGATTTTGTGCGGTCGCCCAGATGATCAGAATGTACAAAATTTGAAGTTCGAAAATTTTGTCTCAAAATCGTTTTTCCCCGATTATTAAAACTTTGATCCAATCAAAAATTAATAATCAACAATTCTGAATCCACCATAATTTATTTATTGCGATTGAATCGTGCGATTACAGTTGCAAAACAATAAAACCACATAAAATCACATAACACATAAACTTCACATATTCCAATATTCATATCATGCAAGGCATATAAACAATTTATATACACATAACATGATCTAGGTATTGAAATAATCAACATGAACGGGGCTCTGATACCACTGTTGGGTTTCGATCAAACATGCGCAGCGGAATTTAGCATTTAAAATTTTGAAACCCAGGCCATGGATCCGTTCATATGATTAAATCAAATACAACATAAGAATAAAGGAATAAACTAACCCTTGATGGCTATCAAATTCTCTTGGTCTTTGGTGGAGAAACTTGAAGACTTGATCACGATCACAAAGCTTGAACACGAACTTTGAAGATGATGATTTCCACCCTCTAGCGGTATCCACACTTCGAACGAATATCAAAGGAGCTTCTTTGATCTTGGTTGCTAGACCAAATTGTGAAACACTTTTGCACAATCAAAAGAACTATATGAAATTTATTTGTGTATTATTTTGTTCCTCAACCAAGAATGTCTTGGAACAAAATAAACCCTCTCTCAAACTCTTTGAGACTCACAAAATCATTGGCTTTTGAGTGCTGCCGAATTGGTTCTTTTATACACAAGTGTGACCTATTCCAAATAGGAAACTTGTGTCAAAATCCGTCAAAATTCGTTTCCTAATCAAATTAGGAATCTGCCACCCGACATCACTGTGCGGCCGCCCAAACCATCTGTGCGGTCGCACAACATTCTGAAACAAAACTGGTACAAAACTGAGATAAGTGTGCGGCCGCCCAATCCATTATGTGCGGTCGCCCACTTCTCAGAAAGTCCAGAATTTCCAAAATTCCAATGTAGTCCTTTTTAAAGATTCGTTCTATTGTGTGTGACCCTCTAGGATTATACTAAGTTTGGCAATGAGCTCAAACATGATCCCATAAGATATGATTAGGTTCTAGCAAACCGTCATACCTACCCAAATAGTATAACTAGATACAAGTTCGCATTCCTTTAGAATATGTCACAATCCCTTTGTCCACGATGTCATTGAACACAAGTCATGGTCAAACAGTCAACTTGTTTTGTTCAATACTTTCTCGATTCCGAATATGTTGATAATTCAAATGCTATTGATCCAATCAATCCATTTGAGTCCGCCGAACATTTCATCAACATCATTCCTACGAGTGGCTAAGTTTGACATCTCTCCGAGGAGGGACAAATTCATTTAGCTTATTATTCTTCCCTACGTGAATCCGATTATGCCAATCATATACCCTTTATACTTCCCGGTTAAAGGTAGCGTTGAAATATGTCAAACATAATGTTCATCAAGTGGAAGACTATAATAACTTCATGTCTAGATTCAAATGACATAACTAACATGAGATATATGTTTGACATGGACCATGACATCAATCTCATACAGCGGGTCATGTCCAGTACCTTGTTCCAAACATACCCATAAATCTAACATGATCATCGCATGATCATTTAGCCTTTATACTAGTGCTTAACAAGTACTAGGGACGGAGATTTTATAAGTAAACATGAACAACAATAATAATCAAAACATCTCTTTATTGATATGAAATAAATGATAACAATACAACGTTTATTAAACGTGCCTAGGCAAACTACCACAACTAGACCCCCCTCCCCATCACTACACACAATTTCTACACTCCCTACTAACTATTAAGACCCAACAATACTACACTAGCACAAATGACTCAATTAAATGCTAGCATAAATTTATTATAACACATAATTGCACACATAAAATATTTAAATAAATAATAATTTAAACAAATAAACAAGCAATAAAATAAATAAATAATTATTTATTACTAATAAAATAGAGCCTAGATTCGGTCGTGACAGGAAAGCACCAAA
>JAOWBW010000966.1:230087-269611 GCA_026119855.1 Campanula takesimana | reverse complement strand
GCACAATGCTTCCCCTTTACTCTCGAGGGGTGGCAAAGGATTGGTATGCTACTCTCCCTGTTGGGTCATGCTTATTATAAACCACTCTTATCACCTAGATTTGCTTGATCCCATAACCTAATTTTATCTTTTGTGGACTTTAGGATATTTTGTAAGAAGTGTTAAACTCCTTTTAGAATAGTCCACTTTGATAGTATAGGCTTTAGATTGATAGGCTGAAAATTTTCTAAGTCTGGAATACTAGTGGTCAGTCCTTGACCTTGAATTCACTAACCATGGTAGACCACTTGACCGTGGAAGACCACTTGACCGTGAATCACTTGACGAAAGTCAGTGACCGTGAGCTTTGTGGCATATCTTGACAGGTCACTTTTGACCCATCGACCGCTAGCCACTCGACCGTGAGGCCTTGACTGCAATGAAGAAAGTCGTCCAAGAACCCAAGTTGGTTTAAACTTAACCATGGTCAAACTATGGTTAGTTTAGAACGTTGCAGAACTTGGATCCCAAGTAATTCAAATTTGAATTATCTAAGTGGGAACCACTTCTATCTGCAAAAAGGGACAAACTCAGATTGAGCTCCAATCAGAATTCAACAGCTCATTGTCCTTCAACTTGGAGCCCAAGTAAATCCAACAGCTATTTTCTCATTCAAGGCTATAAATAGCTCTTAAGTTCTTCATTGAATAGTGCCTGAGATTCTAAGAGAGAAATTGTTGTTAAAATACTTGGTGATTGAAGATCATATTCAAGATTTCCAGAATCCTTTGAATCTTCAAAGACTCATCTTCAAACCTTCAAAGATCTCCAGCAACAAACAAGTCATCTCAAGCCTTGTAACACTTAAGATTCATTAGGCTCTACAATCATTTAGATTTTAAAGAGCTTCTGATTCTTACACACACACTCACCCCAATTGATCAATCACATAGATTGCATCAAAAGGATACACTGGTCTAAGTCTAGATTTATTCTTCATAGAAAGTAGGTGTTGATTCAAAGCTTCATCTCTGTAATCTGTACACTCAAGAATCAATATATACCTCCATTCAAAATCCAAGACTGACCATCTTGGTAAAGGACGTAGATCTTTTAACAGATCGAACCTTTCCAAATACTTGTGTCATTTTACTTTCTGCAAATTTACTTTAAGTCTTGTTCATCTTGTCCTATTGTTCTTCACTTGTTTCATATTAATCTTGTTTGTCTTTTAGAGTTTGATCTTCCAGATTTAAGAACAATTGTGAATTGTGTTTGTTTGTTTTCCACATTGCCTAAGTTAAAATCTGACTAACTTATCTTTTTCCAAAAACTTCTAAGACAACAAATTTCAATCTCTCAACCATCTGACCGCAAATCTCTGACCGCGCATCCTTGACCGCATCTTTCTTGACCGGAACTACCTGACCGTGAGAAAGAATTCACTTAGAGATTTTCATCAAAACAACCTTACTTTATTTCTATCGAAAACTTCCGCTGTGCATATTACATCTTGACCGCACGGTTTATTACTTGACCGCAAAACTCAAGATTGTAAGCACTTGGTTAAATTTTAAAAAAGGGTTGAAATTTTAAGTAGGCTATTCACCCCCCCTCTAGCCTCCTTTCATACCCTTGTTGTGTCTTTGGGGCCAACAAGTGGTATCAGAGCAAACACCTTTATAAAACTTCTGTTTTTCAAGCTTAACAGCTTGGGTGCCGATTCAAAATGGCAAGTCAGAAAACTATGGCAACGGTTAACTTCACTCACGTTCCAGCGTTCGACGAAGATAATTTTGACGTATGGAAGCACAGCATTCTAACTCAGTTCTACTCCATGGACGAGCAACTTGGTGATTGTCTTACCATTGGACCATACTTCCCAATGAAAGCTAATTCGGATCCAGAAACTAATGGTGCAAATCCGACTATCAAGAAACCAAAAGATGAATGGACCGATGAAGAGAAAAGACTGGTTGGAATGGATGTGAAAGCAAAAAGCATACTTCTAAGTACCTTAAGTACGTCACAGCGTCGACAGATCATGGAATGTTCTACTGCAAAAGAACTTTGGGATGCAATTGAAGATTACATCGAAGGAGATCAAGCTTGCATGGAAAACAAAAAGTTTGCAATTCAAAGAAGATTCAACAACTTTGCTAAGATCCCCGGTGAATCACTAAGAGCCACTTATGATCGTTATTGTGAGATCGTGAGTACTTATACAGCACTCGGGAAGAAGCTTACCAAGAAAGAAATCAATGTTAATTTTCTTGCCGCTCTTGGTTCGCAATATCTACACAAAGGAAACACTCTTGAAGATACCAAGCTACTAGATGACATGTCTCTCAGAAGCCTCTATGCCAACCTCAAGGTCTTTGATATCAAGCTTAACAACATTGCTGAAATGGAAGGAAAAACAAAGAGCTTATCGTTGGTTGCTCAAAAGGAAGAAGTGATCGAGGAAGAAGATCCAAAAATCTCCACATCAGATTTACTTGATATGGATGATGATGATTTTGCTATGTTCGTGAAAAGATTCCAAAAGTTCAGAAAGACAGCAAGACCCGGATCAACAAGCAAAGCTCCAACAAGGTTTTCAAGGAGCAGCCCTTCAAAGAAGAAAGAGAACTTCAACTTCTCCAAGAAGAAAGAAGATCTTGTTTGTTTTAATTGCAGGAAACCAGGTCACTTCGCATCAGAATGTCCAATTCCCAAGTATGAGTATATGAAGAAGAAAAGCAACTTCAATCCAAGATACTCAAAGCAAAAGGGGATGGTTACTGAAGAGGACTCTACCACAAAAGAGTTAGCTACCTGGATAGAGTCAGACTCTGATGAAAGCGATGAGGATTCTGAAGAAGGTCACATTTGTTTGGTCGTTCAGTCCGATGATGAGGATGATAATAAAAGTCGTCGCTCACCAAATGCAAAACCTAAACGGATAAGTTATACGGCCGATGAACTTGCTGAAAAAGGATTCCTAACTCCGGTTCAAAAGAATGGTGATCTTCTATTTTCAAGATGTGATGTGAGTGCAGCAAAGAAGGCTCTACTAAACCCCAAAGTGAAGGAAGTTCTGTCTACCACACCTCAAGTCAAATTTGACATTTCCCCCGATGAACAAGAAAAGATGTTTGGAAAAGCTGAACAGGTAATTAGTAAATTCTCTGGCATGAAGGAAGCTTTAGCACTTTCAACTGAAGAAATTTCCCAGCTTAAGACGGAGAAATCTCTATTAAGATCTGAACTCACCCTCCTTAAGGAGCAGATCAAGAGTATGACTCCTCTTACTGATCGAAACCGTTTCTTAGAAGAACAAAATGCCATATTTAAGGTTAAAAACGATGAATTGGTTGCTGAGATAAATGATCTTATAAGGATTACAAATGAGTGGACCAATTCTCGTGTCACTATGGAACAAATACTAGAATCCCAAAAGTCTAGTGGTGATAAAGAAGGCTTAGGATTCCAAACTAGTGACAACTTTAAATGTGCATCTTGTTGTGAAAGAGATGAGAAATTTACCCAGCAAACTTTGGAAGGGTCAAAAGCTAAACATCAAGAATCTAAGGGTAAAAGACAAGAACCAAAGAAGAAACTAGAGTTCCACTATGTCTACCCTAAGCATCAAACTGGCAAGGCTTCAAAGTTGAAAGAAAAAGTCATGGAAGATTCTACCTCAGAGGAATACTCTGGTAAGGTACCTGGACACGACCGCGCATCAACCTCAAGATCCGGTCGAGTAGCCTTCCGCGGCATGTCGACCGCAAACAGGGGTCATGCGGTCAAGTTCAAGAAACTGAACTTTGTTCAGGAGAGATCTTCCATACCAGTTAACGATCTTGTGCTCAAGACCACAACGAAGTTTGTTAACCCTCAGTTGGGTGGCTTCCACCATTGTTCCGTGTGTGATGATTATAGTCACAAGGCTGCTGAATGTCTTTTAAGATTCACACCAAATCCCAGAAGGCTTAAACCCCCTTCTGAGGCAAGTGTGGGTTGTTAAAAGTTGCTAACCCTTTGGACCCAAAAGAATAAAAGGGGACCTTGTTCTTAAATGTTTATTTTATAGGTCCTCTGCTTAATGGCTGGACACTTCAAGGATAAATCAAGTTTATGGTATCTCGATAGTGGCTGCTCAAGGCACATGACCGGAGATATCAATTTGTTGGAAGATGTCCGTGAAGAAAAAGGGCCATCAGTAACCTTCGGAGATAATAACAAAGGAAAGACTGTAGGATATGGAGTCATTCGTAAAGGAAAAATCACCATCCAAGAAGTCTCTCTGGTTATTGGACTACAACACAATCTACTCTCAATATCTCAGCTCTGCGACAAAGGATTGCAATGCCACTTCACTTCAAATTTCTGTCTCATCAAAGATGGCATATCCGGCGTCACTTTGCTCAAAGGGATTCGTAAGAAAAATGTTTATGTTGTTGATTTTAATTCATCTTGCATTTCTTCTAATCTCTGATTTGTAGCAAAGAATGTTAGCGAAAATAGTTGGCTGTGGCACAAAAGACTAAGTCACTTAAACTCCAAGTATCTATCCAAGATTGGAAGAGAAAATCTAGTTCGTAGTCTACCCAAAGTAGCTGATCACCACGATGAGAAGTGCACAGCATGTCAACTAGGCAAACAATCAAAAGCGTCTTTCTCCAGCAAGACGACACCTTCAACTTCTAGATGTTTGCAACTACTACATATGGACCTGTTTGGACCTGTTTCTACCGCAAGTATTGGAGGAAATAGATATACCTTAGTTGTGGTAGATGACTACTCAAGATATACGTGGGTCGAGATGATGAGCTCCAAAGATGATTGTTATGACATTTTGACCGCACTATTTAGACAGTTCCAAACACAAAAAGAAGACGACATCGTTAGTGTTTGATCAGACAACGGTACAGAATTCAAGAACAACGGTGTTGCTCAATACTGTGATGATCATGGTATTGACCACAACTTCTCTGCTGCTGGAGTTCCACAACAAAACGGTGTAGTGGAAAGAAAGAATAGAACGTTGAGAGGCCGAAAAAACAATGATTGCTGAAGCAAAGCTACCTCAATACTTTTGGGCTGAAGCCGTCAACACAGCATGCTTCACTCAAAATAGATCCCTCATCAACAAGACCTATAACAAAACTCCTTATGAACTTTGGAGAGGAAGAACCCCCAACATAGCATACTTCAAAATATTTGGATGCAAATGCTTCATATTCTACAATGGTAAAGAACATCGAGGTAAATTTGCTCCTAAGGCCGATGAAGGTATATTTATTGGGTATGCTAAACACTCAAAAGCTTTTCGTGTATTTAATAAAACCACTCTTAAGATAGTAGAATCTGTCCATGTTACCTTTGATGAACAATCTCTCCTTGAGCCACATATGGCTCCAAATGTTGCTGATGATTTTGTTGAGATAAATGAGACAGGTACAACTCAACCTCAAAATCAATCAACTCAAGGAAACCCATCTACCTCAACTGCACCTCCATCTACCTCATATGAAGCACCAGAAGCTACATCATCTGCTGCTACCTCAAATGGAGTTGAAGTTGAAACACCCATCAATGTGGAAGAACCTATCCCTCAAATTACTTATGATTGGGATGGCACAAATGATGTACCACTAGAAGATTTACAACCACCATCAACTCAACCAGATATACCTCAAGAAGTTCGTGAGGTTAGAGATCACCCAATTCAGAATATCATTGGTGATTTGCATTCTGGTGTTCGAACAAGAAGATCAAACTATGATGCACTTACCGCATTTATATCTCAAGTTGAACCCAAGAAAGTTGATGAAGCACTCCAAGACTCAAGTTGGGTTGTTGCTATGCAAGAAGAGCTCAACCAATTTGAAAGATGTAAAGTTTGGACCTTAGTTCCAAGGCCTCAAGATCAAGGAGTGATTGGTACAAAGTGGGTGTTCCGAAACAAGATGGATGAGAATGGAAGCATCACAAGGAACAAAGCTAGGTTGGTTGCACAAGGATACAGACAAGAAGAAGGCATCGATTATGATGAAACTTTTGCCCCCGTTGCAAGACTTGAAGCTATAAGGATATTCTTAGCTTACGCCTCTTTCAAAAGATTCAAGTTATATCAAATGGATGTGAAGAGTGCATTCCTCAACGGTGAACTTCAAGAAACAGTCTTTGTTGCTCAACCCCCCGGATTTGAAGACCCCAAATTTCCAAATCATGTCTACAAACTCCGTAAAGCTTTATATGGACTCAAACAAGCTCCACGTGCATGGTATGATACTCTGTCTAAATTTCTCTTAGAGAAAGGCTTCAAGCGTGGTAAGATCGACACAACTCTATTCATTGCTAAATATCATGATCATACTTTAATAGTTCAAATATATGTAGATGATATTATTTTTGGTTCTACTAATGAATTGTTGTGTAAGCGATTTGAGAAACTAATGAAAAGCAAATTTGAGATGAGCATGATGGGAGAATTGACATTCTTCCTTGGACTTCAAATTAAACAATGTGCTGAAGGCATCTTCCTCAATCAAGCAAAGTACACAAAGGACCTTATCAAGAAATTTGGACTTGAAAATGCAAAGGCATATGACACTCCTATGGCTACTGGTAACAAGTTAGATAAAGACTTGAAAGGTAAGAAGGTTGATCAAACCTTATACCGAGGTATGATTGGTTCTCTTCTTTACTTAACTGCTAGTAGGCCAGATATCATGTTTAGTGTTTACGTTTGTGCTCGTTATCAAGCTGATCCTAGAGAAGCACATCTTATTGCTGTTAAACGTATTATCCGATATCTATCTGGGACTATTAACCTTGGACTTTGGTACTCCAAAGATTCAAATTTTGATCTTATAGGTTACTCAGATGCAGATTATACAGCATGTACAATAGACAGGAAAAGCACATGTGGAACTTGTCATTTCCTTGGAAATCGACTCGTTTCATGGGCAAGCAAGAAACAAGCCTCAGTCTCTGTATCTACCACAGAAGCTGAATATATAGCTACTGGAAGCTGCTGCTGCCAAGTGCTCTGGATGAAGCAACAATTGGTTGACTACGGAATCAACGAAGAAAATTGTCCAATCTTTTGTGACAATACATCTACCATTGCTGTCTCCAACAACCCTGTCATGCATTCAAAAACCAAACACATTGATATCAAGTACCACTTTCTCAAGGATCATGTGGAAAAAGGTAATATTCATCTAGAGTATGTGAGTACTGACAATCAAATTGCAGATATTCTTACCAAGGCTCTTGATTCGAAGAGATTTAGGTATCTTAGAGGAGAAATGGGTATGCTAGAACTTTAATTACTTGTCCATATATTTTGATTGTACTAATGTCTTATGTTTTATCCAAGTTCAACACCAAGTAGGTCACGGTCAACACCCTTACCGGTAAAGCAATCACGGTCGATGCATTAAAATCCATCAGGTATACCGACCGCTTCATTGTTGATCGCAAAATGCTCCGACCGCATGAAAATGATGACATTGGTTCAGTGCTTTAGAGAAGCATTCATAGGCCAAGGTAATATCTTGACCGCATGAAGTCACGGTCAAGAACCTGACCGCAAAAACGAGGTGACCAGGTAAGTGTCTCTAACTTAGCAAACATTAGGATCCTCCTAGTCATCCAAAGGGGTAATTTTGTAATTTCCTCTCTTCCCTCATTTTTCATTTAATTCAAATCATTTGCAATTAATTTTATTCCCTTATTTATGTCCGCCGTCACTATCCATGCATTTATGGTGAAAGGACATCATTGGTCAAATCCCTGAATTTGCAGAGTTAACCTCCCACTTCTCTGCACAAACGGCTCCACTACTTCCTTAACCTCCACCTCTCTGCAAAAACACTTTTTCAGAAACCCCTTCTCTCTCTACTTTCTCTCTTTATAAACCCAGTTTATTCTCTCTCATTTCTACTCAATTTTTGACTATAAATGGCACCAAAATCATCCCAACCAACGAAATCATCTAAGAAATCCCAAGAACTACTCTCTGAAGACACAATGGTATGATTTCTTGACCCAAAATTCTTCTATTTTCAGTTTTCACTTTTCGATTTTGGCGGGTTTTTACAACCTTTCTTATTGTAATGTCATGATTCAATTTCTGGATTGCTATATGCTATGATAATGCTTATTCTAGTTCATTTCATGATTTCGAGTTCAATATAGTGTTTAGATTCAAATTCTAGTTGATAAATCTCCGTGTGCCATGAAATTTTTTCAAAACTTTTGTTAAATGTTCTTCATTTTGCCCTTTCATATTCTAGTGATTATTGTGTTCTTGATAATGAAATTGATGATATTTTCGTGTTTAATCGGTTTCTGTGTTCATTTTGGTATAATTTTTATGGATTTTCGTGCCCTAAATCGTTTTCTGGGTTTCTGGTATGAACAGTGTTCTTCGTGTTCTTATGGTGTTCTTCATGTTCTTGAGTGCATCACTTTTTGATCCTTAAATTAATTTACACATAGTAATATGGTGTTTGTACATGTTTTTAGAATTGTCATTGAAATATTTCCAAGTGTTTTCGCCTACCGCCATTTCTGTTTACATGCATGTCGACCGCATCCTCTCGGTCATTCGACCGCATACTGGTTGACCGCACCAGTATTACTAACTTCTAAGTGTTTTAGGAGGAGCAATAATTTATTCCTGGCTACGTTATTGATTATGAAGACCTCCAGAAAGATGCTATTGGGAGGCACTTGATCAAAAGAACGAAGAAATCAGACATACTTCATTATTTCACTATGAATCAAACTAGTCACTACCTTGCCGCAGTTGGAGAATTTTATTCTACCGCGAAGGAAATCAAAGGACGAGATGAGCAAAACAATTCTCTTAACTGGATTGCCGCAGAAGTTTACGGTCACAAGATAGAGATTGACTACACTGATATTGCCTCCACCCTTGGTCTCGACATTGACAATGAGGCTCCTATCTCTCTATCTAACGAAGAGTATGATGGATTGGCAATGAGATTGATTGGATCTACTGACGTGTGCAAGCCCTACCGGAAAACCTTTCCAGAGGTGATGTATTACATTGGTCACTTGGTTGGCCACGGTCTGCTCTGCAAGAGTGGTAACCATGGCAATTTCAATACCACTCAATGGAGGCTGTCTACTGCAATCTATCTGGGCAGGAAGATGAACTGGCCCAAGATTCTATATGATCTCCTGTTAGATCACATTTCTGATTATAAGAAGCTGTTGTCTGAAAAGGCCGCCACCAAATATAAGAAGAACTCAAGGTTCCTTTCTCTATTGTTTAAATTCATTCCTGAACTCAGAAAGGATATCAACAGAGATAAAGATGCCAAAGTTCCCATCTCTCTATCCAAGGACTTTGATATCAAGACCATGAGATCTACCTACCGCAACCGTTTTGGTGATGATCAATACCAGGAATACAGAAATCGTGAACCTGAGCACAAAAGAGAAAAATACATCCCTCCTGCCTACACCAAGGCTGCCAGAATAGCCTTAGGACTTGACGCACCAAGGAAGTCCTCATCTGTCCATGATGATGATGATGATGAAGAAGCTGAGGATGAACAAGTATCAAGACAAATCAAAGGCAAAGGAATTGCTAGTGCCTCGACCGCTCCTCCCAAACCAAGACCATTGACTGGAGTTGTCATCAAGGAATCTTCTACCGACAAGTCTCCTTCCAATATTCCTCCTACCGCACCATTGAAAACCAAGTCTACCGCTCCCATCTCCAAATCAACGGTCTCCAAACCAACCGTGTCCTCTCCGACCGTTCCATCCAAATCCTTCAAGTCAAAATCTTCTGCACTCCTCGCTTCGTCTCAGGGGGAGAAATCCAAGAAAAGGGATCTTTCTCTAAGTCCCGTTCAAACAACAAAGAAATCCAAGATTTCAAGACCACCTCCTTCGACCGCATCTCCAGTATTTACCCCATCCGGTTCACCTACTCAGGGCGACCGTGAAGATCTTATTGAGATTGCTCCACCCCAGAGCCTGAAAAGGCAACCAATTTCTAAACCAACACTCGGTTTAGTTGATGAATCTACAGATGAAGAGGTAAAGGATGTATCTGATGATGGATCAGAACATTCTGATGAAAATGCTGAGAAAACTGTTGCTGTTGATAGTCCTGACTTTAGTGATGAAAAAGTTGATGACCAATCTATTGACAAGGATGAGTTTCAGGGTCACGGTCAAGATGTCGACCGTGTACCCAGTGATCATGATGATGTGTTAGTTAAATCTCCTGCTCTCTCTCCTCCTAGAACTACTCAAGCTACGATCGTATCTGATAGCTCGGTCGATCCTTTGGCTCATCTACTGACCGCAGTTGAAACTTTAACGCAAATCAATCTTGATACTCAGAGTGAGGTTGCAAAGCTTGCTGCAAACCAAGTTAAGTTACAGAATGAGGTTGATCTGCTCAAGGCGTCAGTTGTTGAGACCATTAAGGGGGAGAGTCAGAATATAACAAAGGTTATTCTTGAAAACCTAGCTACCATGAATCCCATCATTGCTTTGACCGCATCCTCCTCAACCGCTCCTCTTACCCACGCTGACCTCAAGGAAGAGCTCAAGTCACAATCTTTCGCTATTGACCGTTCTGTGGTCAAGATTATTGAAGGAGCTGGGTTGGAGCTGACCAAAGCAATGACCCATGATAAGAATTTTTTGTTTGAGAAAATGGATAAAGTAAAATCCTCTCTCAAGGCAGAGATCAATGCCTGTATTTCTGTAGGTTTGCTATCAGTCGCCGACAAGTTTGTACCAAAAATAGAAGCTATGAGGCAAGCCATGCAAGTCCACACTCAAAGGCTAGAAGGTCAAACTTCTAAAATTGATAGGGTTTATGAAATTTCTAACTCAAATGTGCAGGAAGTGATAAGAAAAATTTCTACCCTACAATTGACCGTGGACAACCTTGCTAACTCTCAAGCCTCCTCCTCTCAAAATCAGGCGACCGGGCATGGAAGCAGGATTGCTAGAGAAGAAGAAGATGAAGGTGAAGATAGTTTTGAATTTCTAACCATGAACCACTCAGACTTCCTGGAAGTAAATGACCTCAAGGACCCCATCATCATACCTGGAGTTGGCCTCTCAACTAATCTTTGCTACTTTAAAGGAGATCCATATCTTGGTTAATCCCACCATTTGAACTGACCGTGTGTGGTCTTTGAAACAATTTGTTGATGTTTGTCTAAACAATTTTTATTTCTGTTTGTTTTATTTGGGTTGTAATACTTTAATCTCTCTTTTGTCTGCACTCCTCACTTCAATGGTTATATTTTTGTGGAGTACCTTTTGAATGTTTGTTTGATGCATTTGCCTACTTATTGTTATTTTCTCTAAAAATGCATTCAAACTTATATGTCTATGTTGCTAGGATTAGTTTTTTTTTTTTTTTTTCTTTTTAGGCTGATAGAAATCTATGACACTGGCTTAGAATGTGCATTGACTTGGGGCATGAAATTAATAAAATATTATCTTCTTGAAAACATGTTATTACCAAGTACAATGAATTAGCCTTTGTTATAGTAGGTAATGGTCTCAATCAAATAGGGGGAGATTGTTGGGTATGCTTATTATAAACCACTCTTATCATCTAGATTTGATTGATCCCATAGCCTAATTTTATCTTTTGTGGACTTTAGGATATTTTGTAAGAAGTGTTAAACTTCATTTTTAGAATAGTCCACTTTGATAGTATAGGCTTTAGATTGATAGGCTGAAAATTTTCTAAGTCTGGAATACTAGTGGTCAAGTCCTTGACCGTGAATTCACTTAACCGTGGTAGACCACCTGACCGTGGAAGACCACTTGACCGTGAATCACTTGACCGGAAGTCAGTGACCATGAGCTTTGTGGGATATCTTGACAGGTCACTTTTGACCCATCGACCGCAAGCCACTCGACCGTGAGGCCTTGACCGCAAATGAAGAAGTCGTCCAAGAAACCCAAGTTGGTTTAAACTTAACCATGGTCAAACTATGGTTAGTTTAGAACGTTGCAGAACTTGGATTTCAAGTAATTCAAATTTGAATTTATCTAAGTGGGACCACTTCTTATCTGCAAAAAGGGACAAACTCAGATTGAGCTCCAATCAAAATTCAACAGCTCATTGTCCTTCAACTTGGAGCCCAAGTAAATCCAACAGCTATTTTCTCATTCAAGGCTATAAATAGCTCTTAAGTTCTTCATTGAATAATGCTGAGATTCTAAGAGAGAAATTGCTGTTAAAATACTTGGTGATTGAAGATCATATTCAAGATTTACAGAATCCTTTGAATCTTCAAAGAACTCATCTTCAAACCTTCAAAGATCTCCAGCAACAAACAAGTCATCTCAAGCCTTTTAACACTTAAGATTCATTAGGCTCTACAATCACTTAGATTTTAAAAAGCTTCTAATTCTTACACACACACTCACCCCAATTGATCAATCACATAGATTGCATCAAAAGGGATACACTGGTCTAAGTCTAGGATTTATTCTTCATAGAAAGTAGGTGTTGATTCAAAGCTTCATCTCTGTAATCTGTACACTCAAGAATCAATATATACCTCCATTCAAAATCCAAGACTGACCATCTTGGTAAAGGATGTAGATCTTTTAACAGATCGAACCTTTACAAATACTTGTGCCATTTTACTTTCTGCAAATTTACTTTAAGTCTTGTTCATCTTGTTCCTATTGCTCTTCACTTGTTCATATTAATCTTGTTTGTCTTTTAGTGTTTGATCTTCCAGATTTAAGAACAATTGTGAATTGTGTTTGTTTGTTTTCCACATTGCCTAAGTTAAAATCTGACTAACTTATCTTTTGCCAAAAACTTCTAAGACAACAACTTTCAATCTCTCAACCATCTGACCGCAAATCTCTGACCGCGCATCCTTGACCGCATCTTTATTGACCGGAACTACCTGACCGTGAGAAAGAATTCACTTAGAGATTTTCATCAAAACAACCTTACTTTATTTCTATCAAAAACTTCCGCTGTGCATATTACATCTTGACCGCACGGTTTATTACTTGACCGCAAAACTCAAGATTGTAAGCACTTGGTTGAATTTTAAAAAAGGGTTGAAATTTTAAGTAGGCTATTCACCCCCCCCCTCTAGCCTCCTTTTATACCCTTGTTGTGTCTTTGGGACCAACACTCCCGCTCACAGTCCGTCTTGATTGGGACGCCGCCATGCTTGCCTTCAAAAGTCAATACCAAGGCAACAACACTCACCGGCCCACAAGGAAAGAGCTCGAGAATACCACTCAAAGAGACAACGAGTCCTTCATTGACTTCAAAAGGATATGGAATGACAAGCTCTATGAAATCGTTGAGAGGCCAAACACGAAAGAGCAAATGGACATCTTCCTCAAGTGTCTCAAGATTGATCTCCGGACCCACCTCAGTGGGGCTTGCTACTCCGACTTCTCCCAAATGTATGAGGCGGGAGTACGCATGAATGACTTGCTCAAGGAGATAAAGAAAGCCACTCCTACTTTCCATTACAAGGCCGCCTCTTGTTCAAACAAAGAGGCTTCTGTCAATGCCGTTACTACCGACAAGGGGAATTACAAAAAGGTCCCTCCACCACAAGGCAAACGGTTCCAAAACGACCGCGTCTACACTCCTCTCAATGGCATGACCATCACCGAGGCCTATGAAGCTCTAAAGGTAAAGGGACAAATCACTCCTCTCCAACGGTACAAGCAACCATAACCGCTCCGTCCCAACCATGCCCACCACAAGTGGTGTGACTACCATCAATGCACCGGCCACCTCACCGAGGAATGCTTCTCCATCCGAAATACCATCCAAGACCTTATAGACAAGAAGGAATTCATAATCCCTAATGAGGGTGGTGTTAATGTAATAGAGGTAGGAGAGTTTGAAGAAACCACTCATTCGATCCCATTTGTGAATGAGGGCTCCGATGGCATGAATAAACTTGACAATTCTTGTTATCTTGTGACTTATGATGATGTTATGAGGGAAGTCTTAGAGAATAGGAAGAAGAAGCTCCAAGGGTCCGTGAATGTGCTCACCCGCAGTGGCCGGGTAATAGCGAGCGCCTCGGTTTCCACGAATACAACAACCAATACCGCTTCTCAAAGATCAAAAGCACAAGATTCATCTGAAGACCCTTTATTGACACAACTTAAGAAGACACAAGCCAACATATCCATCTGGGACCTTATTGCATCATTAAAGAAACACCGAGACCTTGTCATCAGTAATCTTGACGACACACCAGTCTCTCCTGATACAACTCCTGAGGACCTCACTGCAATGATAGGCCATATTCACTTTGGCAATGTCATCACTTTTGCCGATATGGACGTTCCACCATTTGGTTCCGACCACAATGAGGCCATTTACCTCAAGGTGAGAGCAAGAGGGAGACCCATTTCAAGAGTATTGGTTGATGGTGGTTCCGCACTCAACCTAATGCCCGGCCAAATCATGGGAATACTGGGGCTTAAAAATTCAGATTTGAAGCCTTCTACTCAAGTGATCCGTGGTTACGACAGCACTGCCCGAAAAGTCATGGGCATGGTGGAAATAGACATTGAGTTTGGGAGCATGGTCATGTCCGTCCCGTTTCAAGTACTTGATGTGCCTTCCTCATTCAATCTACTTTTGGGCCGACCATGGATACACAATTCTAACGCCGTCCCTTTGACCCTCCATCAATGTGTAAAGTTCAGAAATGGGGATGAAATAGTGATTGTCATGGCAGAAAATGTCACTATCCACAGAAAGGGGGAACCCATTCATCAAATTCAGCATGGTTTAGCAAACTTTACTCTCTCCGACGTCTCAATCAATGCCATTGACAAAGAAGGGAGGAATAGATCATGGACTCTTGGCAATCGCAAAGTCCTCCACATGATGAGGAATATGAACTACTTCCCTGGTTTAGGCCTAGGGAAATATCAACAAGGGTGAATGCAACCTATTGAGGTCCCTTTCATTAAAGACAAGTTTGGTTTGGGATATGAGCCTTCCAGAGATGACTTGAAACACGAGCAAGCCGTCAAGAATGAAAAAGCCCAAGCTCGTAGGGAGGGCCTGTAAGGATCCCGCCCCGCGCGCGCGGAAACGCGATGGGTTTTGGGGGCAAAACGCCAAACACGGTTAACACGCCAAAGATAACGGAGTCACCACTTTTGTTAATTATTTAACCCAACAAAATAAAAGGTTAGAGATTCTCTTAGTTCGGAGGTCAGGTTACGCCTTGGGAAGAGTTCACGTCACCCAAGCCGCCTCGGGCGAAGCCGAGTCTCCCTTGTGTTAGTTAACGAAAGTGCATGTGTGTGTGTGTATTTTAAAAGGGGAGAAACTAACTGCTTAGCAAATCCAGTTAGTTATTTATCAGAAAGGGTTTATTTTGCAAACTTTTTGGTCAGAAAAGGAGAAAAATGGAAGATGCCCTCCCCGGCCAAAGTAGCCGTACGGATGGGGAGGGCTCTCCATGGCATTTTTACAGTTTATCAGAAAGACAGTCCAATTTCAGTCAAAACAGGGGATCTTTGCTGAAACTGGACTGGAATGCTGATTTCCAGTTTATGATTAACAACAAAACCTTGAAGAGTTCATTCCTATGCACCTTGATCATCAAAGGAGCCCCAAAAACAAAAATTTGGGTCTGATCAAAGGCAATCATTGGAGAAATTTATGAAAAGTTGATGAACATGAGATTCAAACCCAAAATGACCATTTGGTGGATAAAGATTGCAACTTTACCACCAAAATGGACTTATTACACAAGATTAAACCTTTAGGGACACAAATATAACATAAAGATCAAATCTTTATGTCCCATATTTGGTGATTTATGGCTAGGCCATGGTTGGGATGATAAAGATTGAAACTTTATCCCCCAATCATGACTCTTATGGCCAAACAAGAATAACATCAACATGAAATGTAACAAATCATGATCATCCTAGGTTTTATCCCATAAATCACACACTAGGTGTGAAGGGCACCTTGAATCACCTCATGATTTGGATCATATACATATATAATCATAATATATATAGCTTGGAAAGGCCAAGACTTGTATAATATGTAGATATAGTGCTTGAGATGGACAAGACTTGCAAGAAATATAAATTGCTTGAAATGGACAAGACTTTGCAAGAACAAGAAGAAGTAATACAAGATAAACATGTACTATTAACAAAGATAAAAAAGAATTTGAGATGAAGAAGAATATGGGGAGAAGGAGGCCTCACCTATTGTGGTTATGGCCTATCTTCTTCTCTAATCACTCAAAGGTGTATATCACTCACTTTCTGCTCTTAAACTGGCAGAGTTTCAACTCACAAACGTTTTTCTCCCCCCTAAAATGATCAGCATGTGGTTCAATATATAGGGACTGAGGGCACCCAAACTAGCCGTACGGCTAGAGGCCCCAAGTACCCAAACCATCCGCACGACTCGACTTGGCGAGCTTCTGGATTTTTCTAAGTTTAATTCCAGTTCAGTCCTAGAATATCAGGTTCATCCTAGTACGGTCCTGGCCCATTGGTTTATCCCTGAATGGTACCAAGAATTCCTCTAAGTAGGTCATTTTCAGATTGGGGTACTTACAGAGCCCCTCGACAACGTTTCTTTTGAAGAAAGCGGGGTTGTCGACAAAATAAGCATCCCAATCTGATGGGAGGACGGCATAGCCGATTTGGGTGAGAGAATTTCAAGGCTACTCAAACCTATAAGCATCCCATTTTGATGGGAGGACGGCATAGCCGATTTGGGCTGAGAGATTCTAAGGCTACTCAAACCTATAAGCATCCCATTTTGATGGGAGGACGGCATAGCCGATTTGGGTGAGAGATTCTAAGGCTACTCAAACCTATAAGCATCCCATTTTGATAGGAGGACGGCATAGCCGATTTGGGTGATAGATTCTAAGGCTACTCAAACCTATAAGCATCCCATTTTGATAGGAGGACGGCATAGCCGATTTGGGTGAGAGATTCTAAGGCTACTCAAACCTATAAGCATCCCATGTTGATGGGAGGACGGCATAGACGATTTGTTCTATGGTTGGACCTAGAGGTATAGGATTCCTACGTATCCCTATTCGAGGGAATCAAGCCTAACGTAGTTCGGGTGAGAAATTTTAAGGCTACTCAAACCTATGGGCCTTAGGTGGATATCCATTCATCCTTTCCTAAACAGGCATGGCTCAAAGTCCGGGCTTGGTCAACTTGGCCCTATTCGGAGGGGGTTGACTAAAGGGGGTTGGCATGGCTCAGAGGCTCAAATGATGGGCATGGCTCAGAGGCTAGATTCGATCGACTTGGCTCTATCGGAGAGGGTCGACTCAAGGAATAGGCATGGCTGCTCAAATAATGGGCATGGCTCAGAGGCTAGACTTGATCGACTTGGCTCTATCAGGAGAGGGTCGACTCGAGGAATAGGCATGGCTCAGAGGCTCAAATAATGGGCATGGCTGATCGACTTGGCTCTATTGGAGAGGGTCGACTCGAGGAATAGGCATGGCTCAGAGGCTATATGGGATGGCTGATCGACTTGGCTCTAACCTGTCACTCTCGGGGATAAAGGTTTTCTTAACCTAATCATGACTAAACTGGTCTTACGCCCTACCAAGGGCTGCCGAGGCGATAACATCTTAACTTTCATCCTGGGCTTACGAGGTACGGCCGGGACTTTCACAATTTCACTTTCTACCCTGGACTTACAAAGTACGGCCGGGTCAACAAAATCCAATGGTCTTACGTCACGCCGGACGGCCAAGGACGAATCTCACGGAGCCTAATGGACTTATGTCATTCTGGACTGCCAAAGGACACAGTCTCACAAAACCTAATGGTCTTACGTCACGCCGGACGGCCAAAGGACACATCTCACCACACCTAATGGTCTTACGTCACGCTGGACGGCCAAAAGACAATCTCGCTGAACCTACTGGTCTTACGTCACGCCGGACGGCCAATGGACACATCTCACCACACCTAATGGTCTTACGTCACGCCGGACGGCCAAAAGACAATCTCGCTGAACCTACTAGTCTTACGTCACGCCGGACGGCCAAAGGACACATCTCACCACACCTAATGGTCTTACGTCACGCCGGACGGCCAAAAGACAATTTTTCATATTTTTAAATGGACTTACGAAGAACGGCCACGTTAACTTCCTAAATTCGCATTCTTAACCTGGGCTTACGAAGTACGGTCGGGTTAAATCACACTCTTAACCTGGCCTTACGAAGTACGGCCGGGTTAAATTCGCATTCTTAACCTGGGCTTACGAAGTACGGCCGGGTTAGATCACACTCTTAACCTGGGCTTACGAAGTACGGCCGGGCTAGATCACACTCTTAACCTGGGCTTACGAAGTACGGCCGGGTCAATTTCACAAGGTTCACATTCTTGACTCGGGCTTACGAAACACGGCCGGGTCAATTTCACAAGGTTCACATTCTTGACTCGGGCTTACGAAGTGCGGCCGGGTCAATTTCACAAGGTTCACATTCTTGACTCGGGCTTACGAAACACGGCTGGGTCAATTTCACAAGGTTCACATTCTTGACTCGGGCTTACGAAACACGGCCGGGTTAATTTCACAAGGTTCACATTCTTGACTCGGGCTTACGAAACACGGCCGGGTCAATTTCACAAGGTTCACATTCTTGACTCGGGCTTACGAAACACGGCCGGGTCAATTTCACAAGGTTCACATTCTTGACTCGGGCTTACGAAACACGGCCGGGTCAATTTCACAAGGTTCACATTCTTGACTCGGGCTTACGAAACACAGCCGGGTCAATTTCACAAGGTTCACATTCTTGACTCGGGCTTACGAAACACGGTCGGGTCAATTTCACAAGGTTCACATTGTTGACTCGGGCTTACAAAACACGGCCGGGTTAATTTCCAACAAAGCTGGTCTTACATCCATCTATGGACTGCCCGGTTTCCATTTTCATTGGGAACCTAATTTTTCTAGGTTCATGAGCCGAGAGGGGCATTCTGGACATTTTCCAAGGGGGAGGGGCCTAAGTCCTTTTTTAGAGACCTAGGGGGAACCATGCTCAAGGCGCTAGGGGCTAAAGTGTAAATTGTGGGCTGAGATTTCCTCTCGCCCAAACCAGCCGTACGGCTTAAGGAGGCGTCTCCTTCTTTTTCAAAATGGCAGGGATGGTCTGCTTCATTTTTTGATGTTCAGGCTGAAAAACAGAGAGGGAGAGGCAATTTTCGAGAGCATAATCTTCACCATTTTCCCGAAATTTCTACCTAATTCGTTCTAGGTTCGCTCATGGATGCTCGGGCAAGAAGAGATTACCCAAGGGGAACGGATAGAAGGCTCAACATGGTACGCAATTTCCGGGGCTACCATATTGCCTTAAATGATGTGGGAGCGGGTTTCTACAAGTCTCCTGACGTCCATCTATGTCACGAACGAGCGGTAATCATCCTTTCCTACTCGATTTATATCCGTTTTGAGCAATTTTGTGTATTCCCTAATTCTAGGGTCTACGTTCATGTTATTCAAGATCTTTGCACTTCTTGACACAATTTCACGAAGTTAGCTTCATTTTTGTGTCGTTGAGATCACTAGGGACTTGGGCATGTGATCATTTTGTCATTTGGACATGCCTAGCTATACTTTTCCAAAATCAAAGAGTGTTGTCCCGCAATTCATGCATAAAATACTTGTACCTTAGGTTCAACTAGTCATTTTGACACGTTCGAGTGCACGCTAGTATTTCCTAAGACAAGTTACCGCACTTACATAAGGATTCGGTATACTAAGGTTCACAAAAGGGACGGGAGAAAACCTCTTCAAGTAAAACCTCACACTTTCCTTATAAAGACACACCCTCAATTTGAAAAAGGTGGAAACCCATCTTCGTGCACACGCCCTCAAATGCTCAACGCAATTTGAAAAGGGGAAAGACACATTCTTATACACACACCCTCAAACGCTTATTGTCACGACCCGAAATCTAGGCTCTATTTTATTAGTAATTAAATGATTATTATTTAATTATTTGCTTATTTATTTATTTAAATTATTATTTATTTAAATAATTATGTGTGCAATTTATGTGTTATAATATTTATACCTAGCATTTTAATTGAGTCGTTTGGGTTAGTGTAGTATTGTTGGGTCTTAGTTATTAGTGGGGAGTATTGAGTTGGGTAGTATTAGAGGAGGGGGTCAATGTGTAAGTTTTTTAATCATACTCCTACCCTCTCCCGACACCTCCTTCTCCCTCATACACTCCACCTCCCTCCATCATCTCCCAGCAAACTCACTCTCTCTCTCTCCTCCATTGGTAAGTTTTTCTTCCTCTTCCTTCTCTCCTCATTTTCTTCCTCTTCCTCTCATCTTCTCTCATTTCTTAAAACGTGAACCTTGTTTAGATCGTCGATAGGATCGCGTAGGACCAAAAAGAATTGAATTCCGACATCTTTGAGATTTATCAAGTAAGTTACTTTTCCCCCATTTTGATGCTAAAATGTTCATATCATGTTTAGATAATGTTCGATGTGTTATGTTTGAAGTTTGGTTGGGTTTTGAATTTGTTTGGAATTTATTTGAGTTTTGGTAAAAACAAATGGTGAAATCTTGAATGTGGGATTTTGATTCTTGGTTTTGGTTGATAAATGATGTTATCTAGGTCCTCATCCTAGTTGTAAGTTGTTGTGTTTCACATTTATGCTTGGGGGAGATTGATTATGCTTGATTTTGAGTGTGGTGAGAATTGGGTAAGAACTTAGGGAACCCAGCTCTGTTTTCCCGGCTGTAATCCAGACCAGGCGCCCGCCCGCCTTGACCCGAGTGCCCGCCTGCACCCCCTTTTTCAACGACCCAAACCTTCTGGCCAAACAGGCGCCCGCCTGCCTATGCCCAGGCGCCCACCCGCCCGCCTGCTTGGAAAATTGCCCTTTTTGCTTGTTTAAACTAAATGGCTTAACTAGTTTAGGTTTAATCCTTCTAATTAACTTAAGATAACACCGTGGAACACTTTATTGCTTGGATTTGATTCTTTTGTGAATAAATACGATATGGAATTTGATTAAGTATCATTTTGGGAATGTGGTTCATCTTTGATGTGCGGTTTGTATTGGTTTACCTTTGTGGTAATTTATTTGGATTGGTTCCCTACTTTGGAACCTTAAGTTATTTATTCATGCTAAATTATTATTACTTAGCATTTATTTGGAAGCCCAGCTGGCATATTTGTTGCATTGGGCGATGGGAAAGATTATAATGGCAAAGCCAAGTCCATTATAATGTTGACCATTGTTTTGCCCCCTTCTTTACCCTTTTCCAGATTGGCCTTGGAAAAGTCAAGTTAGCGTTCCTCTGTGAATGTATCTAGCTACCGGGTATGACTTTGTGTCATGGTCCTTGTCCTTTGTGACACTTTTATGGTTATTGGTTCCGGTACCGGGGTTTCTCTTCGGCTTTCATGCTATTATGAAGATGATGATTTGTTGATTATTGAAGCTGCGCAGTGATCCTTTATTTGGATGTACCGGTTTGGAAAACCTTGGCTATATCCTTTGTTATGTGTTTATTTTCGCTGCTATCTGTTATGTGATAACTGCTATGTGCTATGTGATATTTATTATCGCTTATTGATTCTGGCATCGCAGCATGTCATGTAGTTGCATTAGTAACTTATTGAGATTTATCTCACCCCCTTTTCTTTTATCTTTGTTTTTCCTTAACCCCCCCAGGTGCTAAGGATTAGTCTCGCTGATCACGAGAAAGAGGACGTCGAGTGTGGATCCATTCTTTGGGGAAGGTTGATATAGGTTGGTTTACATTATGTAAATGTGTAACCATTTTGGGGTAGTTGTACCAAACAATGACGTCACTAAGAATTGTATATTTGTATCTTGTTGGGCATGAACTTGTGGAAGTTTATGATAGTTGTAATTGGTCTTTATCAAACTTGGTTTTGTAAAACTTTGGATCATCACCTTTTGGTATCAAATAGAATTTTTAACTTCGGTATTTCACAGATTTGGTTTTAGAGTCGACGTCCAGATCGCGGTCCCGGGCCCGCGGGGTCCGGGGTCGCGACACTTATCGCCAGGGCTATGGCATTAGCTCTAAGTATAAGTCTAGGTGGATTAGTATGACCTAGGTGGGTAGTAGTGTGCAGAGTGATTAACGGTTGATGTTTTATGCAGGTAATTGTTCTCAATGTCTGGAAGAAGAAACAGAGGAGGTACTAGTGGGGCACCGAATCAGAATGATACAAGGGAAGAAGCCCGTGCCATGTTTCAAGGCATGTTCGAGGCGGCCATGAAGGCCATACATGATCAAGGTCCGAGGGTAGAACAAGCACCACCCCGCTATGGATTGGAGCAATTTCTCAAACTGAAACCGGTTGAATTCAATGGGGAGCCCGATGTAAGGAAAGCTGAATTGTGGATTGAGTCGATGGAGAAGATTTATGAGGTATTTGGGTGTTCGGATGAGGACAAGGTCCGGTTCGCGGCTTATAAACTTGTGGGAGCCGCCGAGCATTGGTGGAGAGGTGTTAAAGCTACTTGGGATGATACTCACACGGTGTATGCGTGGGAGTTGTTTGTGCGCAAATTCAAGGAGCATTTCATTCCGGTTGTTATTCAAAACCGAAAGGAGATTGAGCTACTCAACCTGGATCAAGGTGTGTTGTCTATAGCACAATACTCGGCGAAGTTCATAGAATTAGCCCGGTATTGCGACTATTTGGTGAGGACCGAGGAACAAAAAGCTATGAGATTCATTCGGGGATTGAAGACCTCCATCCGTACTCAACTTATTGCTCAACGGATTGTGACTTTCCAAGATGCGGTGGACCGAGCCTACTTAATAGAGCAAGATATTGGGGAGCATAAAAGGAAGACCGAGGTTATAGGTATGGGTAAACCGGGAAGCCATGTTAAGTCTCAACCTCAACACCGTTCCGACAATCGAGGTAATCCGGGAGCATCATCTCAGTTTAAGGGGCAAACCACACCGAGGAATCCGAGTTCTACTCCGGGGATTCAGAATAGGAAGCCTTGTACCTTTTATTAGAAGGTAGGCCATTCGGAGGATAGGTGTTGGAAAAAGCAAGGCAAGTGCACCAATTGTGGTGAAATGGGGCACTTTGCGAGAGAGTGAACGAGGTACCGAGGTCAGTCATCCGGGTCAGGGGTTGGTACTAATCAGGGTCAGAAAAGGGATGCCGCTGGGAAGCCCAAAGTTCAAGGGAAGGTTTATGCCATGAATCAACAACAAGCTACCGATGATCCATCCGTTATTGGAGGTATTGTTTCTGTGTCCAATGTGAGCGCACGAGCGTTAGTAGATCCAGGATCATCTCATTCATACATTTCTGTGCAATTTGCTTCCATATTAAATGCTGCATTCGAGTCTTTACCGTACATGCTAGAGGTGTCGACCCCTATAGGAGAATGCTTGATTTCTGATCGAGTCTTTCGTGCCTGTGATGTGGTTATACTTTGATGTCATTTTGGGTATGGATTGGTTGAGCAAGTTTCATGCTTCCGTTGACTGCCGTAAGAAAACTGTTACTTTTTCTATTCCCGATGTGCCTAAATTTGTGTTTGAGGCTAGTCCTCTGATTAGAAGGGTTCGCTTAATTTCTTATTTGAAAGCGAGAAAATTATTGCATAGTGGTTGTGAGGGGTATTTGGCTAGTGTTCTTGATACTAGGAAAGAATCCCCCAGTTTTGATAGTGTTCGGGTAGTTCGGGAATTTCCCGATGTTTTCTCTACCGAGTATGATATGCCTCCCGATCGTGAGATTGAGTTTTGTATAGACCTTTTGCCGGGTACGGCTCCAATTTCGAAAGCACCTTATAGGTTAGCTCCCGCAGAGTTGAAAGAATTAAAGGTTCAATTGCAAGAGTTGCTTGATCAAGGGTTTATCCGCCCTAGTGTTTCCCCGTGGGGAGCACCGGTTTTATTTGTGCGGAAGAAAGACGGTTCCTTGAGATTGTGCATTGATTATAGAAAGTTGAATCAAGTTACGGTGAAGAACAAGTATCCTCTACCGCACATCGATGATTTATTTGATCAGCTTCAAGGGTCCGTGGTTTTCTCTAAACTTGATTTGAGGAGTGGGTACCATCAGTTGAAGGTTCGATCGGAGGATATTCCGAAGACTGCTTTTCGCACTCGTTATGGTCATTATGAGTTCTTGGTTATGCCGTTTGGGTTGACGAACGCGCCGGCCGTGTTTATGGATTTGATGAACCGAGTTTTCCATCCCTATCTTGATTCGTTCATGGTGGTCTTTATTGATGATATACTCGTCTACTCTAAATCTCGAGAGGAGCACGAGCAGCACTTGAGGACAGTTTTATCCGTTCTTGCGAGGGAGAAATTATTTGCGAAGTTTAGTAAATGCGAATTTTGGCTCGAGAAGGTGTCATTTCTGGGTCATGTGATTTCTAAAGATGGGATTTCGGTGGATCCGTCAAAGATAGAGGCTATAGTGGATTGGAAGAGACCCGAATCAGTGACAGAGATTAGAAGCTTTCTTGGTTTAGCCGGTTATTACCGAAGATTTATTGAAGGGTTTTCGAGGATTGCTACTCCGATGACTCAGTTGACCCGGAAGAATGTTCCGTTTGTGTGGACCGAGAAATGTGACAAGAGTTTCGAGGAATTGAAGAAGAGGTTGACTATCGCACCGATCTTGACTTTGCCTAATGGGAGCGATGGCCTAGTGATTTACAGTGATGCTTCGAAAGAGGGTTTGGGTTGTGTGCTGATGCAGAATGGGAAAGTAATTGCGTATGCTTCGAGGAAGTTGACCCCTAGTGAATAGAATTACCCGACTCATGATATGGAGTTAGCGGCTATTGTCTTTGCGTTGCACAAGTGGAAGCACTATCTTTATGGAGCGAAGTTCGAGATTTTTACCGATCACAAGAGTTTGAAGTACCTTTTCTCCCAGAAAGAGTTGAATAATAGACAGCGCCGATGGATGGAATTGTTGAAGGATTATGACTGTACGATTTCTTATCATCCGGGGAAGGCAAATGTGGTAGCCGATGCGATTAGTAGAGAGTCTTATGTGGCTTCGATGATGGTTCGAGAATGGAAAATGCTTGAGGATGTTCGAGATTGGTCTCCTCGTGAATCGAGACATGGGGCTATTTTTGCGAATATTAGGGTGTCTCCGACCCTAATTCAGAGAATATAGGAAGCTCAGAAAAAGGATCCCGAGTTGGTGAAAATAATGGGTAAATTGAAGGAAAAGAACTTCGAGGATTTTTCATTGAGTTCGAGTGGAGTGTTGACTTTCCGTGGTCGTTTGTGTGTACCCGATTTTGGTGGATTAAAGAGGCAAGTTTTAGATGAGGGTCACAAATCGAGGTATACTATTCATCCGGGTAGTACGAAGATGTATCAGGATTTGAAGCAACAATTTTGGTGGATTAATATGAAAAGGGAAATAGCGGAGTATGTTTCGAAGTGTTTAACATGTCAGCAGGTCAAAGCCGAGCATCAGAGACCCGCGGGACTACTTCAGCCGTTAGAGATTCCGGAATGGAAATGGGAGCATGTGACTATGGATTTCGTTACGGGTCTACCTCGTACCCGTAGGAAGTATGACAGTGTTTGGGTAATAGTTGATAGATTGACCAAGAGCGCACATTTCTTGCCTATTGACATCAGATATTCGATGGAGAAGCTTGCGACCCTTTATATCGATGAGATTGTTAGATTGCATGGGGTTCCGGTTAGCATTGTGTCAGATCGAGACCCGAGGTTTACTTTTAGATTCTGGAAGGCGTTTCAGGAAGCTTTGGGTACAGATTTGCGATTCAGTACAGCTTTTCATCCCCAGACCGACGGTCAATCCGAGAGGACCATTCAGATTTTGGAGGATATGTTGCGAGCTTGTTCGATAGACTTTTCCGATTCTTGGGATTCGCACCTACCGTTAGTGGAATTCTCTTACAACATCAGTTATCAGGCTAGTATCGAGATGGCACCGTTTGAGGCCTTGTATGGAAGGAAATGTAGATCGCCTATTTGTTGGGATGAGGTCGGTGAAGCGAAAGTTTTGGGTATAGATTTGCTTCGGGATTCAGTTGAGAAAGTTAAAGTTATCCGGGATAGATTGAAAACAGCCCAGAGTCGACATAAGAGCTACGCAGACAACCGAAGGCGAGATCTTAGTTTTCAGATTGGTGATTTGGTATTCTTGAAAGTGTCTCCGAAGGTGGGTATTCGTAGGTTTGGGAAGAAAGGCAAGTTGGCTCCGAGGTTTATTGGCCCATTTGAGATTTTGGGAAAGGTTGGACTTCTAGCGTATCGTCTTGCGTTACCGTCATCCTTAGACCGGTTGTACAACGTCTTTTACGTTTCTATGCTTCGGAAGTATGTTCATGATCCGTCTCACGTGTTACCGAAAGTACCGGAGGATATTGAGCCCGATATGACTTATGAGGAACGACCGGTTCGGATCCTAGATTCCAAAGTCCAAGAGTTGAGTAAGAGCATCACGTTGGTTCGAGTTCTTTGGAGGAATCATAATATCGAGGAGTCGACGTGGGAGCTTCGTGACGAGATCGAGAGGAAATTTCCGTGGCTTTTTGTTTGAGGTGAGTCTCGTTAAAATTCGGGTCGAATTTTCTTTAAGGGGGAGTGAATGTCACGACCCGAAATCTAGGCTCTATTTTATTAGTAATTAAATGATTATTATTTAATTATTTGCTTATTTATTTATTTAAATTGTTATTTATTTAAATAATTATGTGTGCAATTTATGTGTTATAATATTTATGCCTAGCATTTTAATTGAGTCGTTTGGGTTAGTGTAGTATTGTTGGGTCTTAGTTGTTAGTGGGGAGTATTGAGTTGGGTAGTATTAGAGGAGGGGGTCAATGTGTAAGTTTTTAAATCATACTCCTACCCTCTCCCTACACCTCCTTCTCCCTCATACACTCCACCTCCCTCCATCATCTCCCAGCAAACTCACTCTCTCTCTCTCCTCCATTGGTAAGTTTTTCTTCCTCTTCCTTCTCTCCTCATTTTCTTCCTCTTCCTCTCATCTTCTCTCATTTCTTAAAACGTGAACCTTGTTTAGATCGTCGATAGGATCGCGTAGGACCAAAAAGAATTGAATTCCGTCATCTTTGAGATTTATCAAGTAAGTTACTTTTCCCCCATTTTGATGCTAAAATGTTCATATCATGTTTAGATAATGTTCGATGTGTTATGTTTGAAGTTTGGTTGGGTTTTGAATTTGTTTGGAATTTATTTGAGTTTTGGTAAAAAAAATGGTGAAATCTTGAATGTGGGATTTTGATTCTTGGTTTTGGTTGATAAATGATGTTATCTAGGTCCTCATCCTAGTTGTAAGTTGTTGTGTTTCACATTTATGCTTGGGGGGAGATTGATTATGCTTGATTTTGAGTGTGGTGAGAATTGGGTAAGAACTTAGGGAACCCAGCTCTGTTTTCCCGGCTGTAATCCAGACCAGGCGCCCGCCTGCCTTGACCCGAGCGCCCGCCTGCACCCCCTTTTTCAACGACCCAAACCTTCTGGCCAAACAGGCCCGCCCGCCTGCTTGGAAAATTGCCCTTTTTGCTTGTTTAAACTAAATGGCTTAACTAGTTTAGGTTTAATCCTTCTAATTAACTTAAGATAACACCGTGGAACACTTTATTGCTTGGATTTGATTCTTTTGTGAATAAATACGATATGGAATTTGATTAAGTATCATTTTGGGAATGTGGTTCATCTTTGATGTGCGGTTTGTATTGGTTAATTTATTTGGATTGGTTCCCTACTTTGGAACCTTAAGTTGTTTATTCATGCTAAATTATTATTACTTAGCATTTATTTGGAAGCCCAGCTGGCATATTTGTTGCATTGGGCGATGGGAAAGATTATAATGGCAAAGCCAAGTCCATTATAATGTTGACCATTGTTTTGCCCCCTTCTTTACCCTTTTCCAGATTGGCCTTGGAAAAGTCAAGTTAGCGTTCCTCTGTGAATGTATCTAGCTACCGGGCATGACTTTGTGTCATGGTCCTTGTCCTTTGTGACACTTTTATGGTTATTGGTTCCGGTACCGGGGTTTCTCTTCGGCTTTCATGCTATTATGAAGATGATGATTTGTTGATTATTGAAGCTGCGCAGCGATCCTTTATTTGGATGTACCGGTTTGGAAAACCTTGGCTATATCCTTTGTTATGTGTTTATTTCCGCTGCTATCTGTTATGTGATAACTGCTATGTGCTATGTGATATTTATTATCGCTTATTGTTTCTGGCATCGCAGCATGTCATGTAGTTGCATTAGTAACTTATTGAGATTTATCTCACCCCCTTTTCTTTTATCTTTGTTTTTCCTTAACCCCCCCCCCCAAGGTGCTAAGGATTAGTCTCGCTGATCACGAGAAAGAGGACGTCGAGTGTGGATCCATTCTTTGGGGAAGGTTGATATAGGTTGGTTTACATTATGTAAATGTGTAACCATTTTGGGGTAGTTGTACCAAACAATGACGTCACTAAGAATTGTATATTTGTATCTTGTTGGGCATGAACTTGTGGAAGTTTATGATAGTTGTAATTGGTCTTTATCAAACTTGGTTTTGTAAAACTTTGGATCATCACCTTTTGGTATCAAATAGAATTTTTAACTTCGGTATTTCACAGATTTGGTTTTAGAGTCGACGTCCAGATCGCGGTCCCGGGCCCGCGGGGTCCGGGGTCGCGACACTTATCGCAATTTGAAAAGGGGAGAGACACATTTTTATACACACCCTCAAACTCTTATCGCAATTTGAAAAGGGGAGAGACACATTTTTATACACACCCTCAAACGCTTATCGCAATTTGAAAAGGGGGAGAAACACATTTTTTTTTGTTTTTTATTTTTTTTATTCACATGATTTATTCATCACGTTCATTTTTCACATGCATTGGTATTTTAAATATGTGTTATTCATACCTTTGATGTGTTTACCTGCAGGGCGGTGATCCCAAATCTCAGGGATCTCCTGACATGTGCTGCTCCCTGTGGGAGGCTATGCCCGTGGCTGTTGGCGACGAGCCTGGTCCGAGAGATTGGGTAGAGGGCACCGGCCTGGTGCCGTTCATTCACGCTGTGGGCCAACTGGCGAGCACTAACAGGAGTCTTAGGCTCATTACTGCCTTGGGCGAGCATTGGTGGGATACCACCCATACTTTCCATTTGAGCTGGGGGGAGGTGACCGTGACCCCTGCCGACTTTTCTGCCATCACCGGGCTTTCCTTTAGTGGCGGGCCTGTTATCTGGACCGATCGACTCTCGTCCCCAGACATCCAGGAACTTATTGTCTTCTTGGGCCCTACCAAGGGCTTGGGGATTACTGTGCATGCTATTGAGCAGGCCATTCAGGATAGGATCCCAGCGTATTTGGCGGGCTTGGTGACCGCGGAGCAGCTTGGGCGAGCTTATGTGTGGCTCCTTCTCAGCAACACCCTCTTTGCCAACGCCGACACTACTTGCATGTTCCCTCTCCTTGGGTCATTGACTACTCCTGAGACCGTCCAGAGTATTGCTTGGGAGAGGTTGGGTTGGCCGAACTGTTCCTGGAACTCGACAAGTTTAGCCGGAAAGCAAGCAAGTCCTTGGCTTGCTTCCAGTTTGCCCTAGAGGTAGATTCTTTCCTTTCCCTCATTCTGTTTTCTCCTTTTTATTCTCTTTCTTCCAGTTTTCTGTATCTTAACGTTTCCCTTACCATTTCCTTTCAGGCTTGGTACTACGGGATCTTCGGTGGCTATCCGTGGGAGCAGACCGTCGATCCTGCCATTACATTCCCGGCCATAGTCTGTTGGGCTCGAGAGGCCCGAAAGAAGAGGGGGTCCAAGGGGCGTGTCTCTGTTCGCCATGCCAACGTCCGGGCAGTGCTGAGGGGTGCCATGCCGGCCGAACTCAACCTCTTTCCTTGGTTGAGGTATGAGGGGCAAGGGCTAGGCGTTGACCTATCTGAGGCCCTGCGGATTACACGGGAGAGGAGGCTCCTGGTGGGGTTCCGAGGAGAGGCTTTCTATTTAAGGGAGAGAGTGCTCTGGCAGCACGGGCTCGAGCTTATGCAGAGGGCTCCCGTTGATCCTCCTGACTCCATGTTTATAATTGACCGAAGGGATGACCCCTATCTTATGGGAGCGAGTTCCACTGATTTCATTATCGACGAGCCGTATGGGCACTTCGTGGCCCGGAAGCTGAGGTCACCACAAGTAGTGGCTTCTGGGGTGGCTCCCCCAACATGGCACGATTATTCATACGTCTATTCGGACCACCGTGTCCATATAGTGGTTACATCTGTAGCGGGAGAGGGGGCCCCACCTGAGGATGCTCCTGCGGGCGTGGTATGCTTTCCTTCGCACACACTTATTCATCCCATACCCCTATCTTTTCCACTGAGCATTTTAATTTCCCTATGAAGATTGCAGCGCGGGCTCTGTTGGATAAGCCTTCCCTCATGAAACGGGCCAAAAGGTGGCTGAAGGGGTTTGTTGGAGGCCTTTCGGGATTCGCTCCGTGACCCCAGCTTTCACGAGCTCGCCCCGGACCCTTTTGCTCATTTAGCCTTGGAGCGTGTGGAGCCCCAACCGACCAGGCACTCCGGTCCTCCTTCCCAGGTTCCTCCTTCTTTCTTTCCGGGCCAATCCTCTTCGGGCGAAGGCTCGAGCTTGGCGGAGTCCATCTTTTTCTTTGATCCCAACATGTACCCATCTCGTCCCCTGGAGAGGGTTTACTCACCCCCGGAAGATCCTTACCCAGATTCTGATTTGGATGTACCTATTGTGAACAAATTTTCTTTTGTTTCATTTTATTATTTTAAAAATGTGTATTAAACCTGTTGTCTTTTATTGTTTGAAACTTTGTTCTTTATTTGCAAATTCATCCGTCATGCAAGCTTGGGCCCGAGAGGGCTTTGTGGTCATTTCAAGGTGTCGGGGATTCCCAAAACATGTTTTGACTCAACTGTACCGACTTTGACATGTATCCGACAGTTTTTTTTTTTACACAGGTGAGAGTGAGTTTTACCTGTGGGAAATCAGCTGACACAGGCTGCTGATATGAAATTTTTCACACGGAAAAACCAGCCGTACGGATCGTACAAGCATGGTTGACTTTTTGACCAAAATTTATGAGGGTTTTTAATGGATTTTGATAGACGGGAGGACTTATTTGACTCAAACCGTTTTACCTAAAGCATGACTCTCCGTTGGCCCTTCCATTGCACGATCATGGCTCGCCAGCCCAAGCACTTTTGCCTTTGCTGGGAACTACCCCTCAGGTTTCATGGTCATGGCTTACCAGCCCCAATGTGTTTTCCTTGTCCGGATCTGTTCCTCGGGTCTCATAGTCGTGGGTTGCTAGCCCCAGTACCTTGCGCTGCCAGGACCTGCTTCTCGGGTCCCTCCCTTTTGCTTTGGACGTGTGTCTTTCGGTATTCGGGACACTGCCCGCCTTCATGCGGGTTCCTTTCCCCTTAACATCCACACTGTTGGTCCCAAAGGGCAACAAGGGTATGAAAAATAGCTAGAGGGGGGGGGTGAATAGCTGTTTTAAATTCTTTTCGTACCCTTGAAAAACTCAATTGCGAATGCGCACTTTATCAAGTAAGCGTTATGAAATGCGCCTAAGTGAGTGAGTGAAATGCACAGCGGAATTTAGTAATGAAAGTAGGCGCAAAGTGATAAAGGGAGCGCAACACACACACTAAGTATTTTGGCTCAAAGTGAGTGAAATAAGGAACTAAGGCAAATGATAAAACAAACACAACACAATTCAGTTCAATCAATCTACAATGAGTAAACAAGCAAATAGTGAGTGAAAATAATAACTTGAAAGAAATGACAAGATAATAACACAAGCTATTTGGAGAGGTTCGATCAATGAAAGATCTACGTCCTCTACCAAGATGGTTAGTCTTGGATTTCTAATCGAGATCTTATATAATGAGTGAGTGTTACAAATTACAATGTTTGAGCTTATACACTAACTCAAGATCTATTACTATGAAAGAACAAATCCAAAACAATAACCGGTGTATCTCTAAAAGATGAATCTAAATGATTAATCTTAAAGAGGTGCGTGTGTGTTCTTAGTATCAAGGCTCTTTAGATCTTTGAGATGGAGAGCACAAGAAACTAAAGTGTTAAGGCTTTGAAGATCTGGGCTAAGGATGAAGGTATGAAGATGTTCTTGAGAAATCTGGAAAAACGAAGGCAATCTTCAAATCTTCAACAAATGCTTTGAGAGAGAAATTCTTGAAATTCTTAGCAAAACTCAGCAACTTCAAAATGTTGAAGTTATGGGGTATTTATAGTGAACTTCAAAAAACTAGCCGTTTGGAAATCCTTGTGGATAAGATGAGCTGTCGTTCGTTGATTGGAGCATGCATATATTATGGCCATTTTGACACTCAACATAAAAGTGACCGTTATGGACGCGTGTCAACAGATTAGGCGCATATGCATCTTTTAACCACCGTTGGATCATTGGCGTAATTTGAATTCTTTTCAAGTCTTCGAGTCTTCAACAAATCACTGAGTGTTGACTAAACACTTTGAGGCGCGTTTGAGCCAAGAGGCGCATTTAGCCAATAGGCGCACAGTAAGCGTGCGCTTAAAACAAGGGGCGCAGAGGCGCATAAGCTTATGAAGAAATCCTTATGCGCGCGCTCTAAATGGCGCAAGGCGCGAGTGAAGAGGCGCATGGCGCGTGGCGCAGGAGGCGCATAAGCGCGGCTCAAACTCACTGAGTGATTTTTCTTGAAACTTGATCTTCTTGCCCTATTTCTAAGCCTATTCTATAACAATGGACAACCTAAAAAATGAAGTATAAATACTTCTTACATGTGGGTCTAAAGTCCATGAAATAAAACTTAGGTGATGGATCAATCAAATCTAATAAATCCTAATACATTAAAACTGAGATATATGTGGGCATACCCAACAATCTCCCCCTATTTGATTGATGCCATTACCTACTATATCAAGGACAAACATTATACTTGATAAAAACATGTCCAAATGAATGAAATTGGTAATTCATGTCTCAAGTTAATGTACACACTAGTCCAAAATATAGATTCCTAATCTATTCCAATAAGAATAAAGAGTTACATATGGAAAGATAGAAACAACAGTTTAACACATTCAAGATGATATATGATTTTTAGTTTTGAAATGTGTTTAAACCAAGTTTAAACTTAATGCATGAAAGTATGAAACAATTCAATATGATGCATATGAATTTAAACAATATTCATTGTTCTACAAACAAGGAGTTTGAGTGAACAAGGTTTGATAATGAGTGATGCATTGTTCTCATTAAAACTTGGGGTGTAAGAGTTACAAGTTACAAGTTACAAGTTTGAATAGAACAAAAACAAAAGATGCTAAAACAAGTAAGCACAAAATCACTATCACAAAAGAGATTGTTCTATTACAAAAGATTCTAAAAATTTACAAAAAATAATAGAAGCTAAGGGTTGGGAGGCGCATCATCTTCCTTCAATCCTTCAACGATCTCTGAAACAGAACGCTGAATTTGCTTTGCGAGCTGATGACTACGGTTCGCTAAAGTGTCCGTGACACTGGAGTGAGTAGCAGTAATACCGTCTCTAATATAACTCAAGTGATTCACATTGATGTTTTGGTATCATCAATGGAACGCTGAGTGATTGCTGCTGCTGTGAAATGTTTTCTTCCAAGATTTGAATGTGAGCTTCAATGGCATTTTGAGCCGTGATAATATCTGAAGAAATATGTTCAGCGCGTCTGTCGGAGCTTGAGTGAGCAGCAGTGAAATGAGTGACGACCAACTCTTTCAGGACATCCAACTTAGATACAAGCACATTCATATTTGATTGAGACGCAGCAGATTGAGGTATGAACGTAGGCGCAGAAGCGGTGGTTTGCGCCTGGTCAGTATGAGCTTGAACCTGAGTCTGCGCCGGAGGAGGAGAAGGAGCAGAAAGTTTGGCCTTGAGAGAGTTCATCTCCCCCTTAATGGCAGCAATCTCTTCAGATTGATCAGTGAGTAAGGAAGTAAGAAGCTCAAATTGAGACTTTATATGCGCCTGTCCTTGCTCTAAATTGGCTTGCCCCTGCTGTAAAGAATGAAGAATGGAAAGTACCTCGCTCAAATCAGGAGCAGACGGAGGAGGCGCAGGGGTAGAGAGTGGCGCATCATCTTGAAGGGGCGCAGAATCTTGAAGGGGCGCAGAAGGAGATGGAGGCGCAGGAGGAGGTGAATGAGTAGGAGACTCAAATTCATCTTCAGTTTCAATTTCAACAGTTTCAACAACAACTGTTTCAACATCAAAAGTTTCTGTTGAGATCGGATCTGGTCCAGGTGGAGGCGCAACTGGAGAAGGAGTGCGCTGAGGGATGGTCTCTTGCTCCCCCTGAACGGGTTCCTCAATGTCTGAAATGTCATCGCCGAAGAAATCAGAGAGGAGTTGTGCCCTTGACATATTGGAAGGTTGAAATTTGAATGAGGGCGCACGAGGAGTGGGGGCGCGTTGAGAAGGAGCGCGCTGGGAGGCGCGGAAACAGAAGGCCTTTCTCAATATCTGCGCTTGATCCGGCGCCTTTCATGCGCTCTAACTTTTCTGACTCAGCAGCTTGTTTGGCTAGAAAGTCTTCATCTCTTTTTCGTTGAGCCTCAAGCCTGCTGGCTTCTTGCGCTAGCCTCAGATCTCGCTCATCATCAGTTTCAAATCTAGTGCGTTTGACAGGCGCAGGAGTAGGGTCATCAACTACCCGTTTGCCTTTGCTTTTATCTGCGCCTGGCACTGGATCTGCGCTTTGTCTAGCGCTTGCTTTTACTGCGCTCTTTAATAATGGTGCGCTTTTAAGGACTGGCGCATCATCGGACTCTGTGTCTTCATCTACTAAGCCTTCAACAGTCTTGATTTGGATTCCTTTTGCGCGCTTTGTGGGCTTCTTCCTGCGCTTCTTGAGGTCCAAACTAGCTTTACCAAACATTGGAACATCGTTGATCTTGTACTCCGGATTCTCATTCAAAAACTTAACTAACTCAGGGTAAGTTAGAAAAAGTTTTGTGAGAATAAGGCAGTGTGAGCGGAATCGGGTCTTTCCATCACTTTTGTTCTTCACAAATTTATCAATTTGCTCACGCAGAGTCTTGAACAGAATATGAGGCCAGTGAAGCTTCTCCTTGGCCATGATAGCAGCTGTGTATTCCCATTGTTCAACCGTGAATCGGTTTACGTTCCCAGTTTTGAACACTATTGAAGTTCCCACCAAGTGAGCGATGTGAGTCAAGAGTTCTCCACCATCTCGAATTTCGGTGTTTTTGATATTGTTTTGAAGCGTGGGAATATTAGAAGTGAGGCAGCCATCTTGTTCTGATCATCAATAGAGTAAGTCATCGGGCGCCCAATAATGCGATCTTCACCGGTAGATGGAAAACCGAGCAAGTGTCGAATCACAGATGATGAAATATGGACGTCAACATTTTGAACGCGCGCCTCAATCCGGTAGTGAGTGCGCCCATTTACGTCAATTTCCACTAGAACAGCAGTGGAGAAGAACTCATCCACGAGGAGCGCAGAGAAGAAATCTTGGTCCATGGTGAATAAAGGGAGCAGACCAGCGACGCGCAGAGTCTCTATTATTTCTCTTCCCATCACTTCACCAGATAACTCCAATAGATCAAGAGTTTCTTCAAGTTTGAAATTTGCAAGGTCCTGAAAAAAATGATTGATGTTAGAAGTGATATAGGCGCATAGAAACATAAAATGATCAAAGTAACATTGGCGCATGAAATATATAGGCGCATAATTGAAACAGGCGCACAAAATTATAGAGAATCAAGGCGCATGATTGAATTAGGCGCATAAAATATTGAAGGCGCATAGAGTTACAAGGCGCATAATATGGTTCTATGTGAATACTAAGGAAAAATTAAAACAACGAAATTTGACTAAGTACGAAGTTAGGCGCATAAGGTTTTTAGGCGCAGAATGATTTAAGCGCATATACAAGTAGAGGCGCATAAATCATTCAGGCGCATAAAAAATAGGCGCATAAAGAAGTACATAGGCGCATGACGTGAAAATTTTTACTTAGAAAAAAAACAAACAACAAGCATTCAAATGAAAGAAATGAAAATCAAAAAGTTCAAATTTTCGAAAACAAGTTAGAAAATTTTTAGAGACCAAAACATGCATAAATGACGAAGAACACGAAGAACGACCCTTGAATGCTCGAAGAACACCAAGAACACGAAAATCATGAAACTTCACCAAACTAGACAAATAATATATCAAAATGACCGCATGACGACAAGGAATCTAAATATGCAAACAAAAATAAGAACAAATCAATAATGAAAGCACAATGATCAAAAGAATGCCCGAAAATTTTGAAAAATTTTGAAAACAAAAACTCAGATTTGTAACAAACAGAGCATTGATCGTTAAAATGTTGGTTTTAAAAGATTCGAAATCAAGAATAGAACACAACCCAACAAACGATATAGAAAACGGATCATCGAATCAAGAGAAATCAAAGAAAATGAATCCGGGTTTAAAAAAAACGAAAAACATCACTGAAAATGACGAAAAAAAACAGAAATATAAGGAGATTAAAGGTTGAGAATTCATACCATATCGTCTTGTGTAGATGTTGATGCTTTCTTAGGACCCATAAACTTATATATATGAATGTAAAATGAAGAAGAAAAATGAAGATGAAGAGAGAGAGACGAGTCTGGGAGAGAGGGAGTGAGACGGGGAGAGAGAGAGAAATAGAGTAGGTGAGAAGGGAGGAAGGTGATGATGTGTTTTTATAGGTTAGGTTTAAAATTTGCACTGATAAAGCAAAAACACAGTCAAAAATTTAAAAAGATGCGAAGTTGAAGGGATTGCATTTATGAGGGATTTGAAATGGCGGCTCATCATGATAGGTGCATTAAATGCTGAATGACACAAAGTGTCATGATGTGACATTTAGGTTTTTGAAAAACTGCTCCACTTTCCTTTAAGTGTATGAGCAATTTTGACTAATTTTTGCACAAACACCAAAAACATCTATTTTGGTGTAAGTTTGGGGTGCAAGAAATATATCCCAGAAAATAAAAATTTTCGAAAAGCGTAAAACGAGGGAAAAATTTTAATTGCACAAGTACCCTTGAACAATTAAAGGAATGTCAAAAGACATAGATTCCTATAATAAATGAACAGAATGAACATACCTGGTACTTGTGTATTTATTACGTTCAATCATTGAAATTGAATTTTGAGAAATGATTGAGCCGCAATAGTTAATGCGCGCATGAAGAGGCGCATTACTTCAGCAAGGCGCATACTCATCTAGGCGCATTATTCATCAAGGCGCATTACACATCAAGGCGCGCAAAGATGGTTGAGCGCGCGCATGAATTGATAGGCGCGCAGATATTGTGCGCGCAGAAAACGAGAGATGGGCGCGCAGTTAGTAAGGCGCATAGATGGCGCATAATTTCCTTGAAACTTTTGAAAAATTGATTTAATCATTTGTACCTAATATACTCATAACTCAACACAACATAAAATCATTAGTATTGACAAAACTATATTGAATTTAGTTGAGTTCAAGCATACCCATTTCACCTCTCAAAAACATGAACCGTTTCGCGTCAAGTGCTTTAGTTAGAATGTCGGCGATTTGATAGTCGGTTCCCACGTGTTCCAAATGAATATTGCCTTTTCCACGTGGTCTTTGAGGAAGTGATATTTGATGTCGATGTGCTTGGTCTTTGAGTGCATGACAGGATTTTCAGAAACCGCAATTGTTGATGTATTGTCGCAGTAGATGGGACAATTTTCTTCGATGATATCATAGTCCACCAATTGCTGCTTCATCCAGAGTATTTGACAACAACAACTTCCCGCAGCGATATATTCGGCTTCGGTTGTTGAGACAGATACTGAAGCTTGTTTCTTACTCGCCCATGACACAAGTCTATATCCGAGGAAATGACAAGTGCCACTTGTGCTTTTCCTATCAATTGTGCACGCTGCATAATCCGCATCTGAGTAACCTACAAGTTTAAAGTTCGAATCTTTGGTGTACCAAAGTCCAAGGTTAACAGTGCCAGAGAGATATCTTATAATACGTTTCACAGCAATTAAGTGTGCTTCTCTAGGGTCGGATTGATAACGAGCACAAACACAAACACTAAACATAATATCGGGCCTGCTAGCAGTAAGATAAAGGAGTGAGCCAATCATACCTCGATAGAGCGTTTGATCACACGTTTACCTTTTAGATCTTTGTCGAGTTTGTTGCCGGTGGCCATTGGAGTATCGTATGATTTAGCGTTCTCAAGTCCAAACTTCTTGATTAAGTCCTTTGTGTATTTGGATTGGTTGATAAAAATGCCTTCACTCATTTGCTTGATTTGAAGCCCGAGGAAGAATGTGAGTTCTCCCATCATGCTCATTTCAAACTTGCTCTTCATTAGTTTCTCAAAAACGCTTGCACAACAATTCATTAGTAGAACCAAATATAATATCATCAACATAAATTTGAACAAGTAATTTATGACCATTATGTTTGGCAATGAAAAGAGTTGTATCGATTTTACCGCGAGTGAAGCCTTTTTCGATGAGAAACTTGGATAGTGTATCATACCATGCTCTTGGTGCTTGTTTGAGTCCATACAAAGCTTTCTGGAGTTTGTACACATGATTTGGAAATTGTGAATCTTCAAACCCAGGTGTTGAGCAACATAGACTTGTTCTTGGAGTTCACCATTTAGAAACGCGCTCTTCACATCCATTTGATATAACTTGAAGTTCTTGTGAGCGGCGTAAGCTAGAAATAATCTGATAGCTTCAAGTCTTGCTACGGGCGCAAAAGTTTCATCGTAATCAATTCCTTCTTCTTGCCTATAGCCTTGTGCAACCAATCTTGCTTTGTTTCTCGTGATGGTTCCATTCTCATCCATCTTGTTCCTGAACACCCATTTCGTACCAATCACTCCTTGATCATTTGGTTTTGGAACAAGAGTCCAAACCTTACATCGTTCAAATTGATTGAGTTCTTCTTGCATTGCAATAACCCAATTAGGATCTTGGAGCGCTTCATCAGCCTTCTTCGGTTCAATTTGAGAGATAAAAGCAGTGTAAGCATCAAAGTTTGTAGCTCTCCTTGTACGAACACCAACTTGTAGATCACCGATGATATTAGCAATTGGGTGACCTCTAACTTCACGAATTTCAGGAGGTAAGTTAGGTTGAGTTGTAGAAACTTGAAGAATCTTCAATTGGTACCTCTTCACCAGATTCAAAGTCATTGAAATTTGGGGGTTGAACTGGCTCAGAATGAAATTTGGGTTTACACCAGATGCAGCAGTAGAAATAGGCGCGTAAGAGGAATCATGAGGCGCATCATTTGAGTGAGGCGCAATAGAGGATTCACCAGGCGCATTATACATTGAATTAGGCGTATTGATGTAGATGGATTTCCTTGTGTTGATAGATTCTGACCTTGAGTGGGCG